>DF357528.1:82645-112440 GCA_000787875.1 Solanum virginianum
GTGGTAGTGCTGCCAAGTCACTGCCATGTGGTGGTGCCAGGTCATGCCATATGGCATCAGAATATGCCACATCACCCTCTTTTGTACTAACCCTTCAACCCCTTTTTTGCGATTGTGGCTCGTTCGGACTCCAATTTTTGCAAATCAACTATGTAACCTTATGAATTTCAAAGTTTCAGATCTAACAGTATGGTAACAATTCCCAATGGATTTCAAAGTTTGGGATCCAAAATTGATGTTCCGGAGCTTACTGTGCTATCAAAACTTTCATTTAGAGCATGGTTCCCGAGGATGTTGACTAGGTCAACTATTGATCAGTTCTAGCAGCCAAATTAACAATCCATATTATAATTGCACCAAACATGCTCCTAGCCTAACTCGGCTATTCTGAAACTAATGAAATAATTAGAATTTCACTACGAGGCCATTTACTAGGCCTTTACCCAAAAAAATTTTTTTACAAGTATAACTTCCCGATTAACTCAACAATCCAACCACCAAGCCAACAGTCTCAACAGGTCAATAATGGCCTGAAGTCGCCATACACATGCTCAATCAACAACATGACTGCAAAACCAAAGAAATGACCTGAAGGATCATTATAGTTTTGTACTTATTTTCTTTAGATATATTTGTCAATATCCTGATTTTAAATCAAATTTTGAAAATATAATAACATCACGAAGTTTAGCTAATAAATATTTTTATTGGAAATGGGATATCTAATCCATTTTAGGATTTGATTTAGGGGTTTATACTTTATTACCAATCTAGGTACCCCTCTTTCTTGTTTTGCTTATTTATTAACATAAAAAGCAGTACAAGACCGTAGAGATTCTGAGGATCTTATTAATCCCTTTTAAAGGAGAATATTAATCTTTTTTACATAGATCAAGATATTTTGCATTCATTTGGCATGGTATTATCCTTAGAGAATCCTTCCTCATAAGAAAAGCTTACCACATGTTTCTTTCTTACCGAAAAGTCATCTAGATGATCTCCATATATTTGTAGAGAGAAATAATTTTTTATATTATCAATTTTTTCCTACACTTTGAAGTTTTGAAGGGTATCTCCCATAGAGAGACTACAAATTTCATATTTAAGAAACTCTCTGATTAGTTTTTCAAGAAGTCATATCTTTTATCTTATTTAAAAATTTTGAAAATGGTTATGATAGAAAATTGATCCTTACCTTGCCTACTTCGAAAGTACTAGTGAAATCGGTGTGATACCAATAAATTGTAGGATAGATATGGCAAAAGAAAGGCATCCCTAGAATAACTTCATTTGAAATATTTTTTACCAAGACAACACTTTCAGGCATATAAACATTATATGAACAAACATATGCTTTGGGAATCTTATATTTGATATCCATTTTACGACCACTAGCATTGTGAAGATTATGAGTAGTTTTTACAAAATATCTAGATGGAATTAATCCTTCTTGTATGTAATTTAAATCTGCTCCACTATCAATAAGAATAATAAAATCTCTTTTTAAATTATAATCAACAAAAAGTGTTATTTTTGAAATGGCTTTATGAGATGAAATTAGTTCAATTATTTTTAAAAATAATTCCTGGTCTTTAGCAGACTCATCTGAGATATTAGCATTATTGGGAATATCATTATCATCAGGAATATTACAACTAGTTCCTTCTAAGGCCTCCTTTAGAATAATTGAAGCCTTTTGTGGAAAAATCATCTTCTCCTATAATTTGTTTCCCCTTTATGACTATTATCCTTCTTACTTTCTATATAAGAGATTTTTTTCATCAAGCATTGTATTATGGTTTCTAAGAGAAGAAATTTTTCTTTTAAGATTATTAATCTCTTCTGCTAAATTTTGAATGGTTGTCGTGATATGATCCCGTTGAGATCTAAGTTTTAACTATCTCTTTACTCCTGCCATTGTATAAGAATTATTTTTAGCAGAGATTCTTTCTCTAATAGTTCTAGTATTACTAGAAGTTGTATTGGTATTACCAATCTTGTCAGTAATTTGTGACCTTAAATTTGGATCATCTATAGTTTTCAGCATTTCAAACCAATTATCACTAGTAATAACATTCAGGCTTAAATCTTTAAATTGGGAGTATAATTGGTAAAGCTCATCCTACTCTTTCTTATCACAGGGTTGACCAATATGATATGGAATGCATTCTTCTTTAGAAAAGGTTATATAATTTTTCTCATTAGGGACATTTAGATCTTCACTTGTATAAGATTTTTCACCATCGCTATAATTAGGGCTTGATCCATCAAAAGATGAATCTAAAAGAATCTTACATAAAGAATTTTTAACTTTAACATCTAGGTCAAGACTCTTAATCTTTCCTTGACTTTACATTCTCTTACATAATGGCCTATTCTTCCACATTCATGACAGACATTGAATTTGTTACTCTTAAAGAATTCTTTTTTTCCTTATAATCTTTTTTTTTTATTTTCATGCTTTTTCAAGCATTTCTTTTTTTGTATTGCCTATAAGATCTTTCCTTTAAATCTCTTTTCCCTTTTGTTTATCATTGATTTAGAAGAATTAGGATCTCTATAGCAAATTGTTCACAAAGCTCTCCTAATTATTGCATCTCATGGAGATTGTGTCTTTTGATCCGTTGATTTAATTTGATCTCATTGCACAAGGCAAGACCTTCTTGGGTGCAGACACTTATCAACTCCCCATATGTGTAAGCTTCCTAATCAGTACTTACCTTATCACCTCTAAGGGATCTTCTAACCCTTTCAGCAAATGAAGCAGGGAGTCCATCTATGAATTTAGACTTCCAATGAGTGTTATTACATTTTGGGAGTTCTATGACCTTTAAAGGAAAACATCTTTGTACCATTTAAATGATTTAAGAGTCTTACATCTAAGATTCTAGAGCATAGTTCTAAAGGTCTCACTATTATTTGACCATCTTCCTGAACAATATTCTATAATTTTAAGAACTAAGGTATAAACTACATTTGGATGAGGCACACTATTTTCCACTTTAACGACACATACAGTAGTTGTGTGCGGTCCTTCTGAAAGATAATTATCCCACCACCCCTTAAATTGACCTATAAAGCCAGCTACTATCATGTTAGCTACATCACTTTCAATATTCCTATTAGCCTTACAAATAGTACTGTCACGACCTAAGCCTAGGGACTATATGTGACACGGCGAATGGGAACCCAAAGGCGCCCCAAACAAGCCTCTTAGCATATCATCCACACATCCATGGTCACGAAAGCAAAGTAAATAACAATGAGCGAAATAAGCAAGGGAGTTCGGACCTAAGGGAAAGATTTTAATAACCATATCGTATAAAAGAGTCAAGGTTCAAAACATAAGTCCATCAATTGTTCCAACAACACCTCTAGATTGGAGCGGGGGCCAAGACACTTTCCAGGCGCACCCTCTTAGTCTTAAGTCTTCAACATAAAGAAAGGACATCAAATAGTAAGAGTAGTATAGCTAGTGTCCCTGGACTTGAGGACTCACCAAAGCTTATCTTTCAGAAGGCAATCTAGCCACGTGGAGGATGATCAATAGGTGCTCCAGTTCCTACATGGTAACATCATGTAGGCATAGAGTATACATTAGTACATTTGAATGTACTAAATATGTAGGATGCAATGCAACAAGACATAGGCAACATAGACAAGATGCATAATCATAACCAAAGGACAATTAAAGTATTAATACGACATGCATGATCAATGCTTGAGGTAAAACATGCTTGTAAATTATATGGTTTGCAAATATAATTACATGTGTAGGAAGAGACCATAACACATAGTCCAAGTATACCATTACTTGAACTCCAAGGCATAACACCTCTTTGGAAGGTGATTGAGGTACATACCCCTCGACGTGGTAGTAGAGGCATACCACCACCGACAAGGTGATTCAGACTTGGCACCCTCTCAACAAGGTGATTGCGGCTTGGCACCCCCTCAACAAGGTGATCAAGGCATGATACCCCCTCGACAATGCGATTGAGGCATGGCACCACCTCAACAAGGTGATTGAGACATGGCACCCTCTCCACAAAGTGATTGAGGCATGGCACCCCCTTAACAACGTGAGACCAACTTGCAACACCAAAGATACATTTCATGAATTCAACACATATATACATTATTTTCATTGTCATAAAGTCACTTGACTCATAAGTCATGCAATAGACCATCAACCTCTTAAGAATCCTTAATAGAATATTTTATCAAACACTTGGCGGGTGTGTAATTTTAGTTTAGAATCATACAATTCAAGAGTGAAAACATGTGAGAAAGCTTAATGTAAAACAACCCACCTATACTTGGTAACACCCTCATGCAAGATACATCAAAATTCCTCATCAAATCACCTAATAGATCATAGTTTCATAGCTCAAAACATGCATAGTTAATCAACATTCATAAAACCCCAACATAGTTTATTGTCATAATCCATAAATAATAGTACTCATAAGTAATACAAGTTGAAAACATGCAATTTATATATATATATATTAAAAAAAAAAAGCAAGGTTGGACACCATGGGTGAAAGGACCCAATAGTTGAAAATCACATACCTCAAACATGGGTTTTCTCGGTGAAGTCTTGAAGGAGACTTGAAGCTTGAAGAGAATCCTTGAGATCCAAAGTTAGGTTTGATACCCTTGAAATTTGAATGGAATAATTGGTTAAGTGTTGGAGCGAGTTTTGAGAGTGTCTTGAATGATATAGAGTTAAAAAATGGCTAAGTATAGGTGTTTTTACCCATAGGTGAGCATGGGCTATGACCCCAATGCCCTTGGACCAAAGTGAAGAAAACTGGGGAAAAAAATTATATATCTCTGCGCCCCTGGAGCGTCGCGCCCAGGGCACGGACCCTCTCTGGTTTCCGCAAATTTGTGAAAACTAATTTTCGCTACGAGTCCTCTAAAATTTGAGTTATACCCATTTCTCACTCAATTTTACCCCTGATCACAAATATGAAGTCGGATTTCTGATACCACACATATATTATGAGATCTATAGAAATTACGATTATGGACATTTTCGTGGCACATTTTCGGGCATTTTTTAGGGCATTTCATTATCTCCCCTTGGGAACATTCGTCCCTGAATGTCAAAGAAATGTACATAAGAGAAGTAATCATGAAGATTTCAGCCCAACATGAATGCAACAAATGCACTTAAACATCGTTTTCAAAAATCTCAACATGAATGTTAAAAATCACCATAAACTTGTTACCATGAACATGAATGCATGGAAAATGATATGAGGACTGAAACTTAAGACTTGAAATCATAAAAGGGACTCAGTTTGCTATCTTAAGCTTGAATAGAGTGAAAGAGATATGGATATCGCCTCGTCATGTTCGCTCCGACTTCCCAAGTGACGCTTCCGACTTGTCGATTCCTCCAAAGAACCTTGACAGATGCTACATCATTGTTCCTCAACCTTTCTACCTGTCCATCCAATATCTCTACCGAGACCCCCTCTTAAGTCAACCCATCCTCCACAACACCTACAATCTCAAAGAGTTCTATAGCACTCGGGCCACCAACACATCTTCTCAACGTAGATACATGAAAGACCGGGTGAACCATATCCATTCCTATAGGCAATTCCAATTCATAAACAACTTTGCCAATCCTCCTCAACACTCTATAAGGACCCACAAATCTTTGGCTCGATTCCCTTTTCTTGCCAAAGCAGATCACACCCTTCATGGGTAGGACTTTCAAGTGAATCCAATCAATAACACAACCATACCTAAAATACCTTAGTACCGAAGGACACCATCTCCCCCTTGGTAGAAAACCTCAACTTCACCATCTTCTACCAAAGCATTCAACTTTAGTAAAGGGGAGTTATAGTCTTGCTCTAACTTGACCCCTTCAACCAAATAAGATTTGGAACTATCAAAACCACTACACTACCATTCTCAACTTCATCCAACCTCATTCCCAACCTAGCCAACTGGTGCACTTCTCTAACGACCTCCTTGATATCCATAATTCACACTTATCATATTTAGCAAACAATCTCTCATCCCTCAAAATTTGTAATGTCGCTCTCAAATGACTGACAAGCTCTTCTTCATTCTAAAAATAAATCAATATACCATCCATAAACTACCAAAGACATAACAAGGTAGGGTTTGTCGCTCTCAAATGACTCGCAAGCTCTTCTTCTTTTAGGAAATAAATCAATATACCATCACAAGCTACCACACACATAACAAGGTAGGGTTTAAAGACCTTAATCATAAGATCCATAAATATAGTCATTGCATTAGTTAAGCCAAAAGACACTACCACAAATTTCAAATGCCCACACCTAGTCTGAAAAGGTCATCTCGGGGATATCACCCTCTCTCACTCTCACTTGGAGGGAAAAAACTGGATCGAAGATTAATCTTAGAAAAGAAAAATACTAGCCTCTTGTAGTTGTTCAAATATTAACAATCCCGTTACAACCTTGCGGGCTCTACACTCATTGAAAGCATGATATACATGTAACCAATCCACCTCAAGACCTTTAAACCCATTAAGCCAAGCTCAACAAAATCACAAGATAAGACTTCATGCAAATGGGGCAACCCTATAGACTTTTCTAGCAACAATAGACTCACTAATATGGGTAGACACCAAAAGGGCTCACATAACAATTTGGAATACACATGAAACTTACTAGCAACAAAAGGAATAATGATAGAAGCAGTGGCCGCCCCTAGACCTATCAAAGCATGTACATCAAAATCAAAAACCTTTAATATACCGGTGTCAACATCGGGCACCTAATCCCTTCCTTGCCTCCCTTGAAGAGTATAGAATAGATTATATCGTGGAGCACCCCCTTGGCCATCTTGAGCTTCTTGATCAACACGACCACCTTATTTTTTAAGTCGACCATCTTTACACCTTTTTTGAGCATATGGACAATCAACTAGCTTGTGACCCACTTCACTACAACCATAACAAGCTTTGGTCTTCCTCAAGCATGGGCCACCATGGTTCCTCCCACACCTTTGACACTTAGGGTTAGTTCTCCTATCATTGTCATCTTTCCATTTTGAGTTAGACACCCCATCAATAGCCAACCTCTTGTTTAGAGCATCGAAGGACTATTGAGCTTGGAAGCTACCATTAAATTGAGCCCTCTTAAACCTCTCACTTCTCCTCTTTCTAATCTTCTCCCCCTCAAGTTGCTCGACATAAGTCATTATACGAGATAAATCCATATCACTCACTAGCAGGGTGGTACGATACTCCTCATTAACCAAGTTGAAAACCCCTACACAAACTTGTTCATTATAGACCTCGGATGGGCAACCAATTATGGGGCATACCTAGAGAGTTGGTTCAACTTGAGGGCGTACCCCCTCACACTCATAGAACCTTGTTTAAGATTCATAAACTCCATCATTTTATCCTCCCTTAGCTCAATAGGAAAGAACAAGTTGAGGAATGCGGCTTTGAACTCTTCCCAAGGAATGGCATTGTTATTTCCCCTCTCCATCTTCCACTGAGTGAACCAAACTTGAGCCACCCCATTGAGTTGGTAGGCGACCAACTCCATTTTTTCCTTCGAATTTACTCCTATGATAGACAACACCTTGTACACCTCATCGATGAACTCTTGGGGATTCTCATCCACCTTAGACCCATGGAACTTTAGTGGATTCATTCTAGGGAAGTCTCTTACTCTTGAGGCCGGAGTGAGAGCATGAGTAGCTTGGGCCCCTTGGTTCAATTGGTGGGTCATTGCATGTGCCAACATGGTGATAGTATTCCAGAACTCAATCTTGGTAGCCTCTCCATCTTGAGGAGCTTAAGAGGCGAGACAAGCCGGTTGTCCCATAGGTGCATGGCTCCTCTTTGGTTTTCCTTGTTGTAGCGGCATGATCAACAACTAGAAGAGAAAAGAACATTTTTTAGGGGGAAAAGCCTTACCTTACAACTAAGGCACGCTATAGACCATGAAGAAGTGAAACATCTCCTAAAACGCCTCACAGCCTCCCATTCATAGTTGTGGCATGCTTCATAACCATGAATAAGACTCTAAGCAATGCGGTGTGTTGGATTTCGAGGACCATTAATAACCTAGTGCTCTAATACTAAGTTTGTCAGGACCCAAGCCTAGGGCCTAGACGTGACACGGTGAATGGGAACCCAAAAGGGCCCCAAACAAGCCTCTTAGCATATCATCCACACATCCTTAGTTGTGAAAGCAAAGTAAACAACAATGAGAGATATAAACAAGGGATTTCAGGGCTAAAGGAAAGAGTTTAAGTGTTGAACATAAATATAGATTGGAGCGGGGGCCAAGACACTTTCTAGGCTCACCCTCTTAGTCTTAAGTGTTGAACATAAATAAAGGACAATAATAGTAAGAGTAGCATAGCTAGTATTGGAGCGGGGGCCAAGACACTTTCTAGGCTCACCCTCTTAGTCTTAAGTGTTGAACATAAATAAAGGACAATAATAGTAAGAGTAGCATAGCTAGTATTGGAGCGGGGGCCAAGACACTTTCTAGGCTCACCCTCTTAGTCTTAAGTGTTGAACATAAATAAAGGACAATAATAGTAAGAGTAGCATAGCTAGTATTGGAGCGGGGGCCAAGACACTTTCTAGGCTCACCCTCTTAGTCTTAAGTGTTGAACATAAATAAAGGACAATAAATAGTAAGAGTAGCATAGCTAGTATCCCCGGACTTGAGGACTCACCACAGCTTATCTTTCGGAAGGAAATTTAGCCACGTGGAGAATGATCAATAGGTGCTATGGTTCCTACATAGTAACATCATGTAGGTGTAGAGTATGCATTAGTACGTTTGAATGTACTAAGTATATAGGATGCAATACAACAACACATAGACAACATAGACAAGATGCATAATCATAAGCAAAGGACAATTAAAGTATCAATAACCACCCCTCGACAAGGTGATTGAGACTTGGCACCCTCTCAACAAGGTGATTGAGGCTTGGCACCCCCTCAACAAGGCAATCGAGGCTTGACACTCCCTCATCAAAGTGATTGAGACTTGACACCCTCTCAACAAGGTGGTTGAGACTTAGCACCCTCTCAACAAGGTGATTGAGGCTTGGCACCCCCTCAACAAGGTGATCAAGGCATGATAACCCCTTGACAATGCGATTGAGGCATGGCACCCCCTCAACAAGGTAATTGAGACATGACACCCTCTCCACAAGGTGATTGAGGCATGGCATCCCCTCAACACGGTGAGACCAACCTTGCAAGACCAAAGACACTTTTCATGAATTCAACACATATAAATATTCCTTTCATTGTCATAAAGTCACTTGACTCATAAGTCATGCAATAGACCATCAAACACTCAAGAATCCTTAATAAGATATTTTATCAAACACTTGGAGGATGTGTAATGGTACTTTAAAATCATGCAATTCAATAGTGAAAACATGGTAGCAAGCTTAATGTAAAACAATCCACCAATACTTGGTAATACCCTCATACAAGATACATAAAGATCCCTCATCAAATCACCCAATAGATCATAGTTTCATAGCTCAAAACAAGTATAGTTAATCAACACTTCATAAAATCCCAACATAGTTTATAGTCATAATTCATAAATAATAGTACTCCTAAGTAATACAACTTGAAAACATGCAATATATATATATATAAAGGAAGGTTGGGCACCATGGGTGCAAGGACCCAATGGTTGAAACCCACATATCTCAAATTTGGGTTTTCTTGGTGAAGTCTTGAAGGAGACTTGAAGCTTGAAGAGAATCCTTGAGATCCAAAGTTAGGCTTGAGACCCTTGAAATTTGAATGGAATATTTGGATAAATGTTGGAGAGGGTTTTGATAGTGTCTTGAATGATATAGAGTTGAACAATGGCTAAATATAGGTGTTTTTATGCATAGGTAGGCATGGGCTATGACCCCAATGCCCTTGGACTGAAGTGAAGAAAACTAGGGAGAAAAAAGTATATATCTTCGCGCCCATGCCGTAGACCCTCTCTAGTTTTTGCAAATTTGCGAAAACTAATTTTCTCTATGGGTCCTCTAAAATCCTAGTTATACCTATTTTCTACTCAATTTTGCCCCCTGATCACGAATATGATGTTAGATTTTTGATACCAAACACGAATTTTGAGATATACAAAAATTACAATTATGGGCATTGTTTAGGCACATTTTCGGGCATTTTTGGGGCGTTTCAAGTACTATACATAAGGATTCTATGTGTCAACATATAAATCTATTCATTAGTAAAAACAATAAATATTTCATTCATAAATTTTTGTTCCACTGAAACTATTGGAAATATAATATTCTTGTTTCTCTAAAAGAATATCTTGATGAGTTGGCCTCGGATAATACATCCTTTGGACCGGCTTTATAGCATATTTTTCTAAGATCTTATTAGTTTCATCAGAAATATTATTATCCCTATTATCAATTATATCTATATCAAGATGAAGAGGTTTGAGATGTAAATTCTGAAATTTTTCTAGTACAAATCGTTAGATATTATCTAATTTTGACAATTTAAAATCTTTTACCTTAGGAGGAGCTTAGATTGTAAGAATAGCTTTTTCTTTTTCTTAGTAGGGAGTTTAGAATTTTCGATAATTGAATATAAATTACTGATTTTATCATGTAATGAGAGGATATGTTCTCCAAGAATACCCCCATAAACATTGGTGTAATTATTTTGTCTTATCGAACTTTTTACATGTTTAGAAGTAATTAAAGCAGTATCATTGTCGTCAAACAAATCTGTAAATACTGTGAAATTCATAATTTTATCATCCTTCTCTATCTAGAAAGATTGTTGAGAGACAAACTTGATGTAGTAATCGTGTCATCCGATAACTTATAATCATGTTCTCACATAGAAATATAATTATAAATATATTTTTTCATAAACCATCACACAAACGCTATAGCCTTGTTTGCTTTTGAAAGATCTTTATAAATATTTTCTTGTAAAAACTTTAGTTGAGTGTTATTAAAATTTTTGAAAATTCAATGTCTAAATAGTTTCCATTTGGGTTGGAAAAATTCATAGAAATTTTTTCTCTAACCGACGATTCTGGTCCAAAATCAAGGTTTTTTTATTAAATTCATCAAAACAATCAGTTGGAATGTCCATTTCATCAACTCTTTTTACTTCCTTCATATAAGAAGTAGATGGCCTAGAATTGTCTTCATCTCTAATATGAGATGTAGATGCTCTAGATGGCATATCAATAACATAATCAACTGGAAAAATATAAGATAAATTGGATCTTAGCATTCTTGAAGAAAAACCTATATTATCAGCACAACTTATTAACAAATTTTAATTAGTAAATTTTGATCCTTATCGTATCATTAGGTGTTTGTTCAATATCAGAAATCTCACGATTTATATTATTTTTGAGTGAGGCCGCTTCTTCAATTACCTATTCTCTAGGAAAATCAATCTCATCCAATTTTATGGGCCTTCTAGTTATAACCTTAGATTTGCTAAAGTTTGTTTCTATTAAAATTGTCTCATTTTTTAAATACATAATTTTACACATAGGATTTAGAGTATACAATGGTTTATAATAAATTCGATAACAAATACATATAACTTCAGTACCAGAAAATAGTTATAGCCATGCAATTTTATGCTCAATATTAGAGTATTTAAAAAAATTTCATCATTCAAAGAAACTTGCAAATTTGGATAAGCATTAAAATAAACGAGGCCATAGGCCAAACTAGTTTGTATTGTCCCTATTAGGTTTCAATTCTGATTTATGTCATCCCTTAGAGCTACTATAAAGCTCTTAGATAATCCTCTTAATATGAGGGGCTTAGAAGTAACTTGGGTCAAACCAATATGCATGAATATATAAGTTTCTCTATAAGGGGCAAAATCACTTTCAAACAATAATCTAAAAGTACCATGATCAAAATCAACAGTAATAGTTTCTTCTATTATTTTAACAACCTGCTTGAATTCCATTTTTCAAAGGTACCCGTTGATATATAATCTTAGGCTGGATTTTAGGAATAGTCCAAAGAAGGTCCAATTGTTGGGGCATATCATATTTCTCTTTTCTACTGTTTTTAACAATAGTATGTTTCTTGATAATATTCATATTTGTCAACTGTGTTGGACTAACATCGTCTATTCCTATTATCAGCTTGGCTCTGATACCAAAGGGAGGTAGGATCGCTTCGATGTATTGCAGGTTTATTTATGTTTCATGCAATCCAGGGACGGAAAGATCTTTTACAATTTCGTCATAGACCAAACAACACATCTTCATCATGGCTTAACATGCACTTCTACAAGAATTCCGGACTACACCAAGATCTTCTCATCCTTGGACTGTACTAATTCGATCTGAAGAACATCGGAACACTCCTTTTCATTACCATGTCTCTAATAGTTTAGGTTAATGCTAGTTTAACACATGGTATTTAGCCTTTCATTAGACTAATATAATACTTGAAATAAATTTTCAACAGAAATAATTAAGAAGAATACCTTAAAAATAAGAAAACTTCTAAAAGCCTCAAGTATTGAAAGCAACCTTACTTTTATTTAATAGGAAATTTTTACAAAAGAGAAAAAGATACAAAGAGTGTTTGGCCAAAGTCTGTCCTCCATACTAAAGAAATGATCCTTTTATAGAGAGGATCCAAAGGAAAATCCAAATTATATGATGTAAGCACTTACATCATCCTACATAATTAGACCGACATTGGGTCCCTCACTTTATAAAAGTTTAATAATTTTAAGCAATTTTATCAAAGTTGAAATAATGTCTTGTCTTGTCTCATCTTCAAGTTTCTTTGCCTTTCCTGCTGGAAGATTCTTCCGCTTGAGTTTTGGATTGTTGTAGAAATACTTCTATGTCCATTTCTTTTATGCTATGAACACTTTGTGCTTCAACAACAACAATAACAACAACAACGAGAATAATTTCAACTCAAATTAAGTGACAAAGATATTTAAATTGAATTTGAAGAGAAAGATAAACTTATTTATATTTTCTATTCAAAGAAGATTAGTCATAAAAGAAACATATCAATTACTCATAAAAAATATATCAATTCTTTTTTTCTTATTGTAATTAAGCGTATAATGTTTTTTTAAATTTAAATAAACTATAGAATTTGCTACACACATAAAATATCCAAAAAATATAATAACTTTTTACATCCCATAATAGTTCTTGTATAAAATAATTTTAGTTGTTGAATGAGTTTGGAAAATAGAAAAAGGTTATTGCATTTATGAGTATGATTTGGAGGGAAAATTATTGAGGAAAGCATGGTAAACCTAAAATAAGGTTATTTAAGTGTTTTCACAGTTGTGATCAAATTTGGATCAAATTTTTTTTACTCTATATAAAATATATTTTTGAAAAAGTCGTAATTCCATTAGACAATTGAATTTGTACGAAAATAAATAAAATTAAAGATAAGTGGAATGGAGATTTTTGCAAAAGAGAATTATTTGAGAAAACAACTTAAATTATACATGGCAACTTAATGGAAAGGGAGGGAGTAGTTTGTTTTGTTTTGTGGGAAGAAAGGGATGTTTGAGCAGTGATATTTGGGAAGTTGAGTGATGATAAGTGGCCCCAAAGTTAATTTGAACCTCAGCGCCCACATGTGCTAGAATGGACTGCAAAAATTTTCAGAAATTCTTCCTCTTCCAAGATACTTGGGAATCTTGCTCATGGCTATTCATTCCATACCCTCTTCACCTTCCTTCACTAATGGAAAGATCACAACATCACATTGTCAATGGGCAAAATTATCATTATGGCATCGACGAAAGAAGAAAATTTTCTTGAAATTCAGAATGTATGATGTCACTCTCATCTCTCTGGCTATAACTGTTACTTGTACTTCAATTCTCATACATAATCTGACACTATAATCTTTCAATTGAGCAGTTCATATAATCAGCAAACTCAAGTATGGGCACCAAGTTCTTTAAACATTTCAGCAACAAAGGGAGGGAAAGAATGTTCTAAGAGAATTTACAAGAGAAAAGGCACAGTAGCAGGTGCTTGTTGCTCTAATCATTGGAACAAGTATTGGTTCTGGGATTCTTGCTCTTCCCCGAAAAACTTCTCCTGCGGTAACTATTTTTGTTATTAGACCATCATATTAACTCACTCCTACTGTTAAGCTGCATATGTTGAAAGTTGAAACTAGAAATAATGGGCAATGATGGTATCTGCTCTTTTCTTTAGCTCATAATAAGTGTCTTTTTAAGTTCCCTGTAATCTTCCACCGAAGCAGATGTACTAAGTATATGCAATGTGAACAGATTTATATTTGTGGATGTAAATCAAACTTCTATAATTGTTATGCTAGTGAAAAAGTTGATGATAGTTTGTTAATAGAATAGTGGATCTGATAAGCAGGTCAACTTTACAGCATTGTTTGTGTTGTGAATTGCAGGGAATAATCCCTAGTTCAATAGCCATGACAATACGTTGGGCATTTCTACTAATTGAAGCACTTGTGCTAGTTGAAATCAATGTGGGCTTACTCAAAAAGAACAAAGTGAAATTTGAAGACGGTGAACTAGAGATCATTTCAATTAGAACAATGGCTGAAGAAACACTAGGAGAATGGGGTGGAGCGTTGGCTACAGTAACCTATGTCTTCTTAGGATACACTTCATTGATTGCTTACATTTCCAAGTCTGGTGAAATCCTCTGCCATTTGATCAACCTCCCGGAATCAGTTTTGGGCTTGATCTTCACTTCCCTTTTCACAATTCTCATCTCTGTAGGTGGAACAAAAGCCACTGATCAAGCCAACCAGTGGCTCACTTCTCTTATGATAGGTAATTATGATGAATGTTTACCTTTCAATTTGATCAATGAAGGAAAAAGAGTCATCTGAATAAAATTCCAAACAGGATTGCTTGTCGCGATCGAGGTTCTAACCATTCTATTTGGCGGGTGGTCAGGAGATGAAGGAAGCAGTGACTGGGGAAAAGTTCCATCAACCATACCCGCATTAATATTCTCTTTAGTGTACCATGATATAGCTCCTGGTGAACAAACACAAACAAAATTTTACAAGTATTCTCTCCTTTCTTTTCTTTCTTACCAATTTTTGATTGTTGCAGTTCTGTGTGCTTACCTGGAAGGTGATGTAAAACGAATAAGGGCTTCAGTGTTGATTGGTAGTCTGGCTCCACTCCTAGCATTGCTAGTTTGGGATGCAATTGCCTTTGGCCTTTCATCCCAGGGTGATCAAGTTGTTGACCCTGTTGAACTGCTCCTTAGGTCATTTTGCACTCCATTTTTGATCAACTTTGTCTTGACTTGCCAATAAGATGTATGCAGAATGACAGTGCATTTTCAGGGTGAAATGGAGTGGAGTGTCATATATGGTACAAGCATTCTCTCTTCTAGCTGTGGGAACATCTCTTATTGGTACTCTCCTAAGTTTTTCTGAGTTTCTCAAGGAGCAACTCAATAACCTTGACCTGCAATCCACAAGATTAGATTTACAGGTAACATTTGGCTTTTTGGTGTAAATTTGATAGCGTCTCTTTTTCGAAGAGACGGTATCTAACAACTTTTATCTTATTTAAACCTAGCAGAGATCAAATTCTCAGCTCCGTCTAAGAAAAGGGTGGATAAGAAACAATTTAGGCTTCATAGCAACAGCAATTGCCATTGCTCCCCCTCTTCTTTTGTCGACAACAATTCCAGATGCATTTTCTGCAGCTACAGATATAGCAGTGAGCTTAAATTCACCTTTCATTCAATAAAACTAGAAAGCCATTTGGATATCGATGCTTCATTATAATGTTTGTCTGCAGGGCGGTTACTGCATGACAATGCTATATGGCATCCTACCACCAGCAATGGCATGGGCGATGCATAATACCAAAGGAAAGGACAGTGAGACGAAAATATCAATGGCAAGACCCGCCCTCGTCTCTGTAGGTCTAATTGCATGTGGTATAGTTACAGTGCAAATTCTTCAAAACCTCTCCATTTTGCATTCTTAAGTGTATCAATCTGATGCTAATTATAGATATATAATTACAGTATGAAAAATCTTCTCAAGATCATAGAAAGGATAAGCATCTTGAAACTGAAAACTAATCAACAGAGAGACAGTCACACTCCTGTTTACAGCTGCATCACTTAATACAACACAATACATGCAGTGACAAGTTCATAACATAACTCCTCGGAATCTAGATACATAAGACATCGACATGCCTAGATGCTGAACCTTGTTTCTGATCTTTAGTTTACAAAACATAGAAAGGAGCTCAAATGAGTTTGCTTTATTCAACAGACCAAGACAATAAATAATGATAACAAACATACAATACAAATGGTGAACATCCACTGGACTGATCAAGAAAGAGAACCATAAATGGGGGAGCATAAATCTGTAAAATGACATTAAGTGTGACCCACTAATCCACAGAAGATTTTAGTTCTTCACTGTGGTTACATGCCTCAGAAGCATTTGGACGACATCAGCAGAGACTCTTGACGCTTCAGTCTTCAGGTGCTCGATCTTTTCATCAGTTTCAATCTCAAGACGTTTGACATTAGCACCTGAGTCACCACTAGTCTGTAAATGAGAGAAATCAGGAATCACGCTTAGTCAATTACAGAGAAAACAAGTCAGATCCATTGCGCAAAACATCTCCTTTCTCCCACACTCCCACAAAGACAGAGAAGTTGAAAAAATCGGTGCAGTTCTGAGTGAGCCTATTTTTAGTGTCAGCCATTGAGGATTAAATTTGGACCGACTTTTGCTACATCACTTAGGAACATGCTAGAGAAGAAGAGGAACCATATTTAAGGATCCAAAGGAGTCATTTGGTAGAGTGCATTAGAAAAAATAATTCATGCATTAACTTTATGTATTACTAAAATACCTTGTTTGGTACGCTTTTTCAACCTATGTATAAATATAACTACTGCAAGTATTACTACACTCTATTTGGTATTAAGACATGTATAACTAATACATGAAAATTCATGATATTAGTAATGCAATGGGTTTTAATGCATGCATTACTATGGCTAAAAATACAATTGCTCCTCAAAACATTTTCCACATCCTTTTTACCATGTTTGTGGAGGGTATTTTCGTAAACAAATATTTCTTATAGAAATTATGCATACATGCTATTTTTAGTACACCAAACCAAACATTACATAAGAAATAATCTCAAGATAACTAATACATGAAATTCTTGATATTAGTAATGTAAGGGGTTTTAATGCATAAATTAGCATCGGTAAAGACACAATTCCCTTTAAAATATTTTCCACATCCTTTACACCATATTTGTGGAAGGTATTTTTAAAACAAATTTGTTCTTATAGAAATTATACAATACATATTTTTTTAATACATGTGGCCAAAAACTTCATAAGAAATAATTTCAGCATAATTAATGCAACCATAACTAATACCAACATTGTTAATGTAAGCAATACTAATACACCATATTTAGTACTATTCTTATACACTCAACCAGACACCCCCGTAGAGGACAAGAAAACCTATAGATGGGTTTGCTCATAATGCAACACTATGATACCTTTGTTATCCTTTTGGCTGAGATCAAGTTTAAAATGTAAAGCATTTAAAAGGAAGGACAAGATCTGGTAGAAGTCATTATTTTCGGCCAGCATACAAGTTGATACTGCGATAGATTTTTCTAGAAACGATTTGTGTCCTAGTTACCTGTTCGAGCTTTCTCTGAAATTCAGCCTCCATGTAAGCACGGAATTCAGCTATCTCCTTCTCAGCTTCCTCCTTGGCCTGCTTCAATCTAGCTTGTTTAGCTGCACATGAAACTCAAGTTAGCATACATGCCCCTTTTATAAACCTACTCCCACACATTCATAGTGTTCTAAAAGATAAGGTCAAGAAGACCGGAGGCACAGCTTATACTTAAAGTTGGACAAAAGAATACAAGATACCAAAATATAACATTTCATTTTGGTTTTGATCAGTAAAGAGAAAGATACAGAAATATAAGCTTTTGATTTACCCAAAACTGTAAACACAACTAGCATATGCTACATCTAGGTTCAAAAAATATGAAAGCATCCAAAGACAACAAGCATGCACACCACGACAGGACAAATATATGTGTACTGTAATAGAAACATAGTATCATAGCGCTAGGAATTTGCAGCAAAGGAGACAAAAACTTGCAAATAGCTCGTGTTATATTGGTCAATATTTCCACTAAATTGCTAAGTGACAGCATAGTTAAAGCGGCGAAGATCCAGGTCAAAAGGTAAGAAAACTGGATGCCCAAAGGAGTTAAAAGCAATTACCGGTCCTGGCAACATTGACAATGCGTTGAGCTTCCTGCTCGGCAGCTAAAAGGAGTTGAATTCCATTCTGGCCACCCCTGCTTGATTCCATTCTCGTCGATTAAACTAAAACAACAGCAATGAAGAATGAAATGTATCTCTCTAAGATTCTGGAAAGCATAAGAGATATAACTGATTATTAGAAGATAACATGAATTACCATGCATTAATCTGTAGCAAGAAAGAAAAGTAAGTCTTTATTGTTACATTATGATTGACTATGTAAAGACGAAATTTATAAGCAATAACGATAGTAATATCGTAAGCTTCATAACATTCTAAGCCAAATACAAAAATCACAAGCAGTTAATCTACACCACTATGAGATCCCAAGAGTAGAATAGCATGTATATTTTATATGTATGTGTGCAGAAGAAGCTTAACAGTGTTTTGGCACCAGTTCTTGACTTCTTGTAGTTTATTACCTAACTTTCCACTCCTATTTAAATGACCAAGAATTTGCAGTCCAATATTTACTAGTTCCAAAAACCTAACCAATCTAGAATAACCAACATGGAACTAACAAAATCACCAAGAATTTGCAGTCCAATATTTACTAGTTCCAAAAACCTACCAATCGAGAACAACCAACATGGAACTAACAGAATCAGAGATTCTGTGGTCGATAGTAAATAAGACAGGAAAGCTATTATCACTCTCTTCTCAAACCACAATCTTTTCCACACAAGCTGCTAATTTCTAATCTTACATGAGGATTCATCCAGGTTTTCTTCCTTTCTTTTCATCCTTTCTCTTCCTCATCTGCTCTTTGGTCAGAGCCCAACTACCTAATATTGGTAAGCCAGATTCTAAACATAACACCAAAACCTGAATCAACATTATGTAATTTCAACATGAGGCTTGTATACTTTCAACTACATTCCCACCTGAATCTCAGTTCTACCCTAGACAAAAACTACCATGCGCTCTATCTTTCTCACAATCTCTTCAATTTAATAGTATGAAACCTTCATATCAAGTACACAAACAGAGTGAGCAATCAACTGGTTGATCCATTCGGTCCATGATCTATAACTAAATGTAATTGGATTAAAAGAACTTGAATAACAGGATTCCAAGAGTTACATAACTGATTTTTCCTAGTCTAGTAAGAAATTGGAACCATAATGCAGAACTCAGGTTTTTTTTTTAAAAAAAACAAAATTAATTAAACTGTTTACATAAGAATTAAAGAAACAAAAACTGTATCTTTAAGAGTTTATTGTGGACAGAAAATTCTTTTCAAACTCCACAGTGAACTGCAAGATCCATGTCATCCACTAATACTATTTACTTCATTCATCAAATCATAAGTAAAGCAGCAGCTTATGGAAATAGACCACCACCACACAATAAAAGAACAGAAATTCAAATCTGGATCCCAGGGACAGAGAAAAGAAAATAGAGTAATTATTATCCTAAAATCACTTCAACACGAACTGTATATTCGTCGTTATGTAACAAGTCATACAAGTAAATCAGAAGAAAAATCAGGTTGACTTGAACAAAAGGCTGGAATTAAATTTCATCAAGTTGACTTGAACAAAAGGCCAGAACTAAATTGAGAGGAACACTGGTCAAAACAAGTCAAATTACAATCGTTTCCAGATCTAGTCCATTGAAGCCCGAAATCAGCAGAAAATTCAACACCAGATTGCTAATGCTGATAAGCGCATTTTGATGTCTACTAATATAAGATTAATACAGAACCTGTGTGGAATCCGAGTTAAGAATATTATTAGAGAGAAGAAGAGAAAAGAAGAAAAGGAAAGTACCTCTGTGGAATAGGATGGTTGCGAGAAAGTTCTGGCCTTTGTTTCGATTTTGTTCAAAATAGGCCCTTATATTTGGACTAATTTTATTTTCTTTTGCCCTCTTCGATCTCCCTATTTTTGGGACATATGACAAGATGGACCAATTGAGCAAGAGATATTAATGACGAAAGATAAATCTAGATAGGAAATATTACTCATCCATATATCTTTTATTTATTATATTTTCTATCATTCTCTTCCATTTTAAAAATCATCCTTTTTTCCACCAAAATTCCACTCATTCGATGTAATTAAATCAAAGTAGATTATTTTTTTGTGACTTCTAACTAGTTAGAAAAAATAATAATTTGCCATTATATTTGCTATTTTCTCACTTGAATTATTTGAGAATAAATAATTGTAATCTTAATAAATTCATCACTTATAAAAGTCAATCTTTAATTTAATAAAGATCGACCATCTTTTACTAAAATAAAAAAGATTGTAAGCAATTGTAAAATAGACAATCTATATTTACACATAAAAATTTAAAATTTGTAATTTTAATATAGTGTTTATATCTTATAAGGTCACTCAACTTGAAGAATATATCTAACATCATTGGACTTTATATTGTATCAATAAAATCACTCAACTAAAATTATCATATCATACCATCATCATATCATCAGAAGAAAAGTATGCTTACCTGAGCAATTGAGTTTTGACCAAAAAATACTCCTGGAGTAGAGTTCTTCAATGGCGTTGTAAGTGCAATCTCAAAGCTCTCTCTCCAATTCTGGTTTCTTCAATAGTTACAATATTAGGGCAAAAAGTTGTCTATGAGAGTACTTTTCACATAATATTAATTGTGTTTCCATCAATAGATAGTGAATTCAATCAACACATGTTGTATAGAATGATGAAGAAAAAACGTATGACTTACTTGAGCAATTGAGATCTGACCAAAAAAATACTCCTGGAGTTGAGTTATTCGATGACGTTGCAAGTGCAATCTCAAATTTCTCTCTTCAATTCTGGATTCTTCTATAGTTACAGTATTAGGGTAAAAAGCTCTATAACTTCTATCAGCTGTAAAAATACGCAAACTTTTCCTTAAAAATTTGAAGAATAGAATAATCTATATTTGGTGTTTTTTTATATTAATTATTTATAATACACAGTAGCAATATAATTGACACCTATTATCATATAGTGGAGACTGTGTGTACGTAGCCACAAAAACTTTTGGAGCCAAAAAAATTTTAAGCGGGAAAATGAAATTTAGTCTTAACGTTGCACATATATGTTGCAACCTAGGTAAATTTGTCACTAAAGTATTTTTTCTGTGGCGACTTGAAGTGTTGCCACAAAAAAATATCTTTTTGTGGTGACTTGTTTTTATTGCCGCAAAATCGTAACATTTGGTGGCGACTCCATTCGTCGCCACTCTAATCCGCCACTAAATACCTCTTTTCTTGTAGTGACAACTCCCAAAATATGTTTTGTTTGGTCCAGTTATGTTCAACGCCATATCCAGGAAGTCTTTCATGTACGAAAAAATTTGTAACTTTAGGCAAATGAGAAACTCTCTCCCAAATTTGATGGCTTCTCAATGATGGAGGTGGAGGATCATTCTCAACCTGTTTTTTCTAAATGCATGCTTCATATTTCTGAACTCGTGGTCCATTGGCAAGAATTGATGATAACAATCAAACCAACTGTTTTTCCTATCATGCTTTAATGTAAAAGCCTTATAATGCTCCATGCAATAAGGACAAACAAGCTTTCCAACAGTCATCCAACCAGACAACATATCATATGCACGAAAATCATTAACAGTTCATATTAAACAAGCACGCATAATAAAATTCTGCTTAGTTGATATGTCATACGTCAGTACACCTTCAAACCATAGTTGTTTAAGCTCATCTATCAATGATTGTAGATAGATATCAATTAAACTTTTTGGATTGCAGGGACCCGGAATAACACAACTTAAAAATATGAATGGACTTGTCATGCACATTTCAGGAGAAAGATTATTTGGAGTAAGAAATACCGACCAATAAGAACAAGGCGTGGCAGAATTAGAGAATGGTGTAAAACTATAAGCACACAACCCTAATCTAACATTTCTAGGCTCTCTAGCAAAGTCGGGGGTACACATTATCAAAATGCTTCCATGCTTCCCCATCAGATGTATGAGACAAGACACCTGGCGGCCTTCTATATTCACGATGCCATCATATATAGGGTAGACCTCATCGATGCATACAATCTCTTTAGTCTAGGAATAAGAGATAAATAATGCATCATCTTAATTGGAACCATCTTTCCAGCCGGACTCCTCTTATAATAAGCATCACCGCAAAACTTAAAATTTTCTAATTCACTATCATCCTTGTAGTATAATATGCAACCATTAACATAACAATCAATTATATGATGTGACAATCTTAATTTGGAAACAAGCCTCTTTGCTTGATAGAAACTCTCGGGTATGCTTAACTTAGGATCAACCAACTCGCCCAAGAGATTTATGTATGAGTCTATAGCCGCATTAGGAACATTATAATCCAAATTAATATTCATTAATCTAACTGCTACAAACAATTGCGAATGCATACTCCCCTCACGTAATGGACGACTAGCCTCTCCTAATTCTGCATAAAAGCGTCTACTTCTTCATTAGGAGCTTCACTAAAGAATTGGTCAGGTTCCATCCCCCCTTGAACTCCAAAAACATCATTGATCATTTCATGAACTCTATCATGTTGAAAGGTGTCATATTGATTCCTCTCAGGTTCCAATGTAATCTGACCATGTCGTATAAGCATATTATATTCATCCACTAGCATCGTATTATAAAATACCTCATTCTGTCTATCTATTTCTCCGTGATCTACCCACATGAAATATCTGGGCTTAAATCCCTTATGATACGAATGCATAATAACTTGATCTGGACTAAAGAATTTTAGGCACCTACATGAACTGCAAGGACACCTAACCAATTGATTTCTCGTAAAACGATCAAATATCATTGCATAATCAATAAAACTTCTAACACCATCAAAAAATGTAGATTTCAACTCACCACCATTTTCACAATACATGTCATACATCCACAAACAATAATCCATCTACAAAATATTCACAACCTTAATTAATTAATTCCAAACAACAATCACAATATCATACAAAAAAAGGGTAAAGTGTCAACACTAGATAGACACAAATCGATTTTGCAAGAAAATCAATTTTCTCATCAATAGGATCAACTAGTGTTGTCACTTATACCAAACAAACTCATTATGACAATCCAAAAATAAGATAAGTGTCAACACTAGATGGACACAAATCAATTTTGCAATAAAATCAATTTTTTCATCAATAAGATCAACTAGTGTTTTCACTTATACCAAACAAACACATTATGACAATCCAAAAATAAGATAAGTGTCAACACTAGATGGACATAAATCAAATTTGCAAGAAAATTAATTTTGTCATCAATAGGATCAACTAGTGTTGTCACTTATACCAAACAAACTCATACATTATGACAATCCAAAAATAAGATAAATGTCAACACTAGATGGAAACAAATCAATTTTGCAAGAAAATCAATTTTGTCATCAATAGGATCAAATAGTGTTGTCACTTATACCAAAAAAACTCATTATCACTATAACAATCCTTAAAAACAACATTAATGTGAACACTAGATGAAATACAAACCAAGAATGCAAGAAAATCAATTTTGTCATCAATAGGATCAACTAGTGTTGTCACTTATACCAAAAAAACTCACTCTGACAATCCAAAAATAAGATAAGTGTCAACACTTGATGGACCCAAATCGATTTTGCATAAAAATAAATTTTGTCATCAATAGGATCAACTATTGTTGTCACTTATATCAAACAAAGTCATTATAACAATTCAAAAATAAGATAAGTGCCAACACTAGATGGACACAAATCCATTTTGTAAGAAAATCAATTTTATCGTCAATAGGATCAACTAGTGTTGTCACTTATACCAAAAAAACTCACTCTGACAATCCAAAAATAAGATAAGTGCCAACACTAGATGGACACAAATCCATTTTGTAAGAAAATCAATTTTATCGTCAATAGGATCAACTAGTGTTGTCACTTATACCAAAAAACTCAATATGACGATCCAAAAATTAACAAATTCTAAATTAAAGTTCAAATTCTACTACATTATATACAAGTTCAAAGTTAAGAAATAAAGTTTAACTTCTAATTAAAATAGTTTAAATTCAAATTCTAATGAAATTAAATCTAAGTTCTACTTAAATGAAAAATCCTAAATTTCAAGCTTAAGAAATCCAACTTACTTTGAGTTCACATCTCATTCAACTTCAAATCTAAGTTCAACTTCAAAAATATCAATAGGATCAACTAGTGTTGTCACTTATACCAAACAAACTCATTATAACCAAACAAACTATTCAAATTCTAATGAAATTAAATCTAAGTTCTACTTAAATGAAAAATCCTAAATTTCAAACTTAAGAAATCCAACTTACTTTGAGTTCACATCTCATTCAACTTCAAATCTAAGTTCAACTTCAAAAATAAAAACCTAAAGTTCAATTTTTATATTATATTCAACTTTAAAGTTCACAACTTAAAAATTCTTCAAGTTCTTTTAAATCAAAGTGCAAGTTAAACACTACTAAAGCCATAATTTTAACAAATCCTAAATTAAAGTTCAAGTTCTACATTATATACACAAGTACAAAGTTCACAAATAAAGTTCAAAATTAAATCTAAGTTAAACTTTAAAACAAAAATCCTAAGGTTCAATTTTTATATTATATTCAAATTTAAACTTCACAATATCCTAAAGTTCAAGTCCAATATTAAATCTAAGTTCTTAAACTTAACAAATACTAAAGAATAAAGTTTTACATTATAATTTTCAAGTTCAACTTCAATATAACACTTACATTCCAACTCAAAAAAACTAGCTCAATATCTATACAATCTAACTCAACAAACCAAATTCAAATTAAAACCCTAAAATCTTCATTCACTAATTCACAATTAAATATACAAACTAACAATGTAAAAAACATTCTAACTTCAACAACAATTCAATTCCAAATAACAAATACCTAATTTAAAATCTCATTCCAAAACCTATGCAAACAATATTCTAACTTCAACAACAATTCAATTCCAACTAAAAAATACCTAATTTACAATCTCATTCAAAAAACCCCAAATTCAAGCCAAAACCCTAAAAATTTTATTCACTAATTCACACAACATACACAAATAACTATACTAATACTATCCTAACTTCATAACAATAGTATTCCAACACAAAAATACCCAATTCATAATCTAATTTTGAAAACTAAAATTTAAAGGTTAGCCATAAAAGAAAAATAATAATTTCATACACATATTCACAATGAAATACATAAAATAAGTTTTCTAATATCATAATATCAACAAGAATAGTGAGATACACTAACTAATAGGTTAAAAAAAATTCAAGGAACAAAAATGGCTACAACTACTAAAATGGAGCAAAAGAAAGAAAAAACTAATACTTTAGGGGATGGGAAGGACACAAAGGAGCAATAGCGACGACGACGACAACAATGGCTGGGCGACAGTAGTGGGGGGTGGGGCAGCGTGTATGGGGTAGAGGGAATAGGGTTTTGAGAGAAAAAATAATTTTGGGAAAGGGGGGAAATGGGTTTATTCAGCCGACCCTTTTTTTATATTAGATGAGGGGCGGTGGATGGCATCACTTTTTCCATCGCTCTTCATTAAAGAAATTTGACTTTTTGACCAAAATTGTGATGGATTGGGCAACGAAGTCCGTCTTCAATTTTAAAAAATTAACTAAATAAATTTAATAAAATATGCGACGAATAGAATCATTTTTCTGTCGCAATTATTAAAATCAAAAATTATAAAAATTGAAAAAAATTGCAACAGAAAGTCGGCGCTTGTATATTAAATAATTAGATATTAATAAAAAAATATTGACAAAAAAATTCGTCAAAATAAGCGATAAATTTCACGATACTGTTCGTCGCTTTTAATTTATTAATTCTAAAAAAAATAAAAAGGAAAATGCGACGGACTGAGTCCTTTTGTCCGTCGCTTTTTGGAGCGATGCAGTCTATTGCTTTTTGGCTATTTTGTAGTAGTGTGTGAGGGTGAGCCCAAAATTGTTTTCTTGGTCCCTGCTCAATTCTAAATTTAGAGGTGTTGTGAGACAAGTTATTTAATAATGCTTTGAGTTTTGACTCTCCTGACTCTTGTATGATTTAAGTTATGAAAGACTCTCTTAGCCCTTTATCTTTATTTTATGTTCTCGTGTTGTTATTTAATTGCTTCTGTGACCAAGGATTTGTAATTATATGCTAAGAGGCTAGTTTGGGGTCCTTTGGGGTTCCCTATTCATCGTTTCATGTCTAGGCCCTAGGGCTAGGTCTTAACATCCATAAATATAGCCGGTGCATTAGTCAACCCAAAGAACATACGCACAAATTAAAAGTGCCCATACCTAGTTCGAAAAGCTGCCTTGGGAATGTCACACTTCCTCACTTTCACTTGGTGATATACGGACCGAAGATCAATCTTAGAATAGTGACTAGACCCTTGAAGTTGATCAAAAAGGTCATTAATCTTTGGTAGAGGGTACTTGTTCTTTATGGTGACTTTATTGAGTTGTCGATAATCAATGCACATTGTAAGGAAACCATCCTTTTCCTTCATAAATAACACGGGTGCACCCCAAGGTGACTTACTAGGCCTTATAAAATCCTTTTCTAACAAATTCATCAATTGCTCCTTAGAATCCTTCAACTCCGCCGGGGCCATAAAGTAAGGGGGAGTAGAAATAGATCAAGTATCAGGGAGAAGGTCTATAGCAAAATCTAATTCCCTTTTGGGAGGAGCACCGGGAAGCTCATTGGGAAAAACATCAAGAAACTAATTAACCACTGGAATAGACTCAATGGGAAGGACTTTAGACATCCCTAACCCACACAAGATGATAAAGACAGCCCTTGGAAATCAACTTTTGGGCTTTAAGACAAGAAATGAATCTACCCTTGACCACAACATCATGACTTTCTCACTCAAGGATAGGCTCATTAGGAAATTAGAATTTAACCTTATGTGTTCTACAATCAATAGAAGCATAATACACATGCAACCAATCCATCCAAAGAATAACATCAAAATCCACCATATCTAACTCAAAAAAATAACAAGGCAAGATTTTATGCAAAATGAACACAAGACAATTTCTATAGACTCTTTTAGCAACAATAAACTCACTAACAGGGGTAGACACTTCATAAGGTTCACATACTAATCAGGGTCTAACATGAAGTTTTTGGGCAACAAAAGGAGTAACAATAGAAAGAGTGCACCTGGGTCTATCAATGCATACACATCAAAATAAATAATCTTTACTATATCAGTGATAAGATCGGATACGTCATTCACCCTTTGTCTCTCTGGAAGAGCATAGAATCTATATGGCCTTGGTGCACCCCTTTGTTGGCCTCCTCTTCCCCTTTCACTCATATTTGCACCTTTTCCTTGTGGACGACCATCTCTACCTTTGTTTTGAGCATGAGGACAATAAATAACTTTGTGACCCATCTCACCACAACCAAAGAAAGCATTTGGATTCCATTTCAAACATGGACCACTATGATTTTTTTCACATCTCGGACATCTAGGTTTTACCATTCCTCCATTACCACCTTAGGATATTGGGTTGTCATTAGCAAATCTTCTGTTATGGGCATTGGAAGACCTTTGGCCTTGGAATTTATGGCCTTGAGGAAACCACCCACCCATGGAACCTTGGAAACCACCTTCAAAAAAAGTCCTCTTGGACTCACCACTTCTTTTTTTTCTAACATGTTCCCCCTCTAGTTTTTTGGTACATGTCATGAAGCAGAACAAATCTATATCACTTACTAGCATAGTGGTATAACACTCCTCATTAACCAAGTCGGACACTCCCGATGGAAACTTGTTCATCCTTGACCTTAGATTGGCAACTAATTATGGCTCATACTTGCAAAGTTTGTTGAACTTGAGGGAATACTCCCTCACACTCATGGAACCTTGCTTAAGGTTCATAAACTCTATCATTTTAGCCTCTTTTAGCTCGATAAGAAAGAACCGGTTGATTAATGCAGCTTTCAAGTCTTCCAAAGGGATAACATCATCATTTCTTTTTTCCAACTTCCATTATGTAAACCAAATCTAAGCTACCCCTTTGAGTTGGAAGGCCCCTAACTCCGCATTTTCCTCCAAATTGACCCTCATGACAGATAGCACCTTGTACACATCATTTATGAACTCTTGGGGATTGTCATTCATAGTTGTGGCACACTTTACAACCATAAATAAGACTCTAATCGATGTGGTGTGTTGGATTTTGTAGACCATTAACAAACTAGTTTTTCAAAACCTATGTCTAGGTCCTAGAAACAACACAGTGAATGAGCACCCTAAGGGACCCGAACAATCCTCTTAGTATATCAATCACACATCCTTGGTCACAAAAGCAAAGTAAACAATGACAAGAGATAATATAAAAAGGAAGTAGGACTACAGGAAGTCATTGATAATCATAAAAGCATAGAGTCAAGATTGTAGCGTAAATACATTATAATATTCCAAAAATACCTCTAAACATAAAATAGAGTGGAGGTCAAGACACTCTATTGGTTCACCCTTATAATGTCAAATCTTCAACATCAAGAAGTATTAGAAATAGCAAGAGAAAGTTGATAGTGTCCCCGAACTTGAGAAGCTTCTCTTCGAATAATCTCACTAGCCGCATGGAGGATGATCAAGAGGACCGATTCCTACATAGTGATATCATGTAGGCATAAAGTATGTGTTAGCACGTTTGAATGTACTAAGTGTGTAGGATGCAACACAACAAGACATAAGCCATTGTAGTCAAAATGCATAGTAATAAACAATAGATAAGTGAATTCTTAATATGACGTGCATGGTCAATACTTGAAGTAAGACATTTTTATAAATCATTCAACTTGCATAGGACACGATACATATGTCGAAAGAGACCTCAACTGGTAAAGAATAAGACCAAGTGAGCTAAAACTTAGTATCCCGATGATTATCCCTCATCAGTAAAGAGGTGGTCTACTTGCCAAGGTAAACCCTACTTCACCTTACGAGACCTCATCCTATTTCAGACAAGTAACCCTCCTTACAGGAACCCATCTTATTTCGGGGAGGATTTCAAGACAAAGTTCACTAAATGGATACACTAGTATAGCAAGGGAAATGATCATAATCCTATGTTGGCATATAGTTTTAAGAATGGAGTATGGAACCTTGAAGATAATCCACGTCAATACCCAATCTGTTGGTCCTAAGTTTAATCCCATGGAGTACTTAAAATAATCATAACTTTAATAACTTGTAAGAAATCTAGAAACATGACACGAGTAGCTCTTAAACATGCTTGAACCCTAATGGTGAGCCTAATATGAAACATGAGAGTAGATCATAATCATACATGAAACCTTGCTTTAACATGAATGGCTCACAAGAGGTAAAATCTTGAAATAGGGCTTAACTTGATACTTGTAACATTATAT
>DF357528.1:122308-138408 GCA_000787875.1 Solanum virginianum
GATAGACAAAGGAACCCCATCAATCTAACCAACTCATAAATGTACAACTTAGCATAATCTTCGGCACCATAAGTAGTCTTAACAAGTAGGAAATGAGCTGATTTTGTCATTCTATCAACTACACCCCAAACAGAGTCAAAATGCTTTCTAGTCTTAGTCAACCTAAACACAAAGTCCATGTTGATTTACTCCCACTTCAAAGTAGGAATCTTTATATGTTGGGCTAGGTCACCCAGCCTTTGATGTTCGACTTTCACTTGTTGGCAATTATGACATCTGGATACAAACTTAGAGATATCTCTCTTCATAACAACACAACAATACACTTCGCTTAAATCACTATAAATCTTTGTAAAGCTGGGGTGAGTAGAATAGTTAGAATTATGAGCCTCATCTAAAATCAACTTCCTCGTGTCAACAATATTAAGCATACACAATATACCTTGGTACCTAAGGGCACCATCTCCCCCCTTGGGTGAAAACCTCCACCTTACCATCTCTCACCAAGGCCTTCAACTCTAACAAGGCGGGGTCAAGATCTTACTTTGCCTTCACCTCCTCAACCGATGATGATTTAGAACCATCAAAAACCACAACCTCACCAATATGAAACTCTTCTAACTTAACCCCATATCTAGCCACCCGATGAACCTCTCTAGCCACCTCCTTTCCACCATCATCAACATGAGCTAGGCTACCCATAGACACCCTAAATAGAGCATCGACCACAATATTAGCCTTAGCATGGTTATAATTCACACTCATATCATACTCTTTAAGGAGCTCCAACCATCTCCTTTGTCTCAAGTGGAAATCTTTTTGTTTGAACACATATTGGAGACTTTTTTGATTGGTGAATACATCAACATAGACCCCATATATGCAGTGACGCCAAATCTTTAAAACAACTACCATAGTGGCCAATTCAAGGTCATGGGTAGGATAATTCATTTCATGCACCTTAAGTTATCTAAAGGCATAAGCTATCACCTTACCATTTTGCATTAAAACACAGCCCAAACCAATTCTTGAGACATCACAATACACAACAAACCCTTCCAACCCTTCCAGTAGAGACATGATAGGAAAGGAGACAAGTTTATCTTTAAATGTTTGGAAACTCTTTATATATTAATCGGTCCACACAAATTTTGCATTGTTTTGGGTCAACTTAGTAATAGGAGAATCAATAAGGGAGAACCGATTCACAAACCTCCAGTAATAACCGACTAACCCAAGAAGCTTCTAATATATGATGGAGTCAAATGTTTAGGCCAATTTCTAATCACCTTTATCTTTTTAGGATCCACCTTAATACAATCAGCCGACACCACATGACATAGAACAACAACCTCTTTCAACCAAAACTCACATTTTTCATATTTGGCATACAACTTCTCCTCCCTCGAGATTTGCTACACCACCCTCAAATGATCCACATACTCCTCCTTACTTTGGGATTAGATCAATATATCATCAATAAAAACCACCACAAGCAAGTAAAGGTAGGGTTTGAATACCCTATTCATAAGATCCATAAAGATAGTCATTGCATTAGTCAACCCAAAGGAAATAACCACAAACGCAAAGTGCCCATACCTAGTCCGGTAGACCATTTTAGGAATGTCACACTCTCGCACTTTCACTTGGTGATACCCGGATCGAAGATCAATCTTAGATAAGGTACTAGCCCCTTGAAGTTGATCAAATAGCTCATAAATCCTTGGTAAAGGGTACTTGTTTTAAGAGAACCATCCTTATCCTTAATAAGGAAGACCCTATTAAGTTATCGGTAATCAATACACATTCTAAGAGAACCATCCTTATCCTTCATAAACAACACTGGTGCACCCCAAGGTGACTTACTAGGCCTTATAAATCCTTTTTACATTAAATCCCTCAATTGCTCTTTCTACTCCTTCAACTCTGCCAGGGCCATATAGTAAGGGGGAATAGAAATGGGTAGGGTGTCAGAAAGAAGGTCTATACCAAAGTCGATTTCCCTGTCGGGAGGAGCATTGGAAAGCTCATTAGAAAAGATATGAAGAAACACATTAACCACTAGAACCTACTCTATGGGAAGGACCTTAGAATCAGCATCCCTAACCCTCACAAAATGATAGAGGCAACACTTAGAAATCAACTTTTGGACTTTAATGCAAGAAATAAATCTATCCTTGACCACCAGATCACAACTTTCCCACTCAATGATGAGTTCATTATGGAATTAGAATTAACCCTACAGGTTCTACAATCAATAGAACCACAATATACACACAACCAATCCATCCCAAGAATTACATCAAAATCCGCCATATCTAATTCAATAAAATCCTAAGGCAAGATTTTATGCAAAATAAAAATGGGACAATTTCTATAGACCCTTCTAGCAATAATGGATACACTAATGGGCTTTTCATAAGGCTCACACAACAATTCAGGACTAACATGAAACTCTTTGGCAACAAAAGGAGTAATAAAAGAAAGAGTAGCACCCGGGTCTATCAAAGCATACACATTAAAATAAAAAATATTTAACATACTGGTGACAACATCGGGCACCACATCCACCCCTTGTCTTCTTAGAAGAGAATAAAATCAATTTTACCTTGGGGCACCCCCTTGTTGGCCTTCTCTTTCCTTTTGACTTTCATTTGCACGTTGACCTTGTGGACTAGCATTTCTACCCTTGATTCGATTACGAGGACAATCCATCACATTATGACCTACTTCACTACAGCTATAACAAGCATTAGTGTCCTTCAAACACGGGCTATTATGGCCTCAACCACATCTTAGGCACATAGGGCTTGGCACCACACCACCACCACCTTATACCCTTGGGTTTTCATTAGCAAACTACCTATTAGGAGCATTGGAAGACCCTTGGCCTTATGGAAACCAGCCACCCTTAGGACGTTAGAACTAACCTTCAAAATGGTCCCTCTTGGCCTCACCACTTCTTCTCTTTCTCCACTTTTCCCCCTCTAGTTGTTCGATATATGTCATGAGGCAGGAAAAATCCATATAACTTATAAACATAGTGGTTCAATACTCTTCATTGACCATGTCAAACACTCCCAACACAAAATTGTTCATCCTAGACCTCAGGTTGGTCATAAATTGTAGAGCATACTTGGAGAGTTGGTTGAACTTAATGGGATACTCCCTCATACTCATGGAACATTGCTTAAGGTTCATGAATTCCATTATTTCACTTCCCTAAGGTCAATTGGGAAAGAATCGATTGAGAAATGCCGCTTTGAACTCTTCCTAGAGGATGATATCATTGTTACCCTTCTCCATCTTCCATTGGGTAAACCATATTTAGGCCACCCTTTTGAGTTGGTAGGCCACCAACTCCACTTTCTCCTACGAGTTAACCCCCATAATAGATAACACTTTATACACCTAATCAATAAAATCTTGAGGATCCTCATCAACTTTAGACCCATGAAACTCCGGTAGGTTCATCCTAGTAAAATCCCTCGTCCTTGAGGCTGGAGTAAGAGTATGAGGGTCTTGGGCCCATTGGTTTATTTGATTAGTTATGGCTTGAGCTAACATGGTAATAGCATCCTAGTCTTCATGATCTGTTGTTCTTTGGGTGAACGAGCTGTTTTTCCTCTTCGAATAGGCATGATCTAGCAAAGCAAAAAATATTTGTTAGGGGAAAACCTTAACTTTGATAGCACGATATAGATCAAAAAAAAGGTAAACATTTCCTGAAACACCTCATAGCCTCTTGCTCATTGTTATGGTGCGCATCATAACCATGAACGAGAATCTAATTGACGAAGTGTATTGGAAGCCGAGGACTATTAACAAACAAGTGCTCTAGTACCAAGTTTTTCATGACCCAAGCTCAGGGACTAGATGTAACATGACGAATGGGAAGCCGAAGGGACCACAAACAAGTCTCTTAGCATATCATTTACACATCTTTGGTTGCAGAAGCAATTAAATAACAATAATAATAGATTTCAAATAAGGATAAAGGGACTAAGCGAAGTCTTTAATAACAAAAATCATAAAAGAGTCAAAGCTCAAGCATAATTACATTACTTGTCCAACAATACCTCTAGCATAGGTATGGTGGGGGATAAGAGACTTTTCAGGCTCACCGTCATAGTATCAAGAGTTAAACATAAAAAAATAATATAACCAAGAGAAGCATAACTAGTGTCCCCGAACTTGAGGAGTCAACAAAGCTTATCTTCAAGATGTCCAAAAATAACTATGTGGATGATGATCCTAAGGAGCTCCGGTTCCTACATGGTGACATCAAGTAGATATTGAGTATGTATTAGTACATTGGAATGTACTAAGTATATAGGATGCAATGCAATAAAAGATAGGCAGCATAGTCAAAGTCCATAAACATAGGCAATTGATAGTATAATAACAATATGACATGCATGATCAATTCTTGAAGTAAAACATGCTTATATAGAACATATTACATATATAGTAAGAGACCATCATCATAGACTAAGCAAACTAATACTTGAAATTCAAGGCATGTCACCCCCTATGAAGGTGATTGACGTATATACCCCTCAATTGGTAGATGGGCATATCACCCCCTATCATAGTGGTCAAGGTATATACCATTTAACATGGTAGATAGGTACATCACCTCCCATCAATGTGGTCAAGGTATATACCCATCAACATGGTAGATGGGCATAACACCCCTCCCCCATCAAAGTGGTCAAGGTATATACCCCTTAACATGGTAGATGAGCATAGCACCCCCACCAAAGTGGTCAATGTATATACCCCTCAACATGGTAGATTGGCATAGCACCCCTTATCAAAGTGGTTGCGACATATCAGCCCCTCAACAAGGTGTGGTCAACTTGCAATGCTAGATAATTTTCATGAATTTAATACATACAATCTCTTAATCATCATATAGTGACTTAACTTGTAAACCATGTCATGGACCATCAATAACCCAAGAATTCATGTCAAGACTTTTTATTAAACACTTGACGGGTGTGTAATGCTAGTTAAAAATTATATAATTCAATAGTGAAATCATGTGAGAGAACTCAATGTAAATCAACCCACCAACACATAATAAAACCCTGATGCAAGATAGCATAAAATCTCTCATCAAACCTCATAATAGATTATAATTTCATAGCTCAAAACATGTATAGTCACAATAAAACATCTCATAGTGTAAACTTGAAATAGGTATATATGTGTTTAAAATCATCATTTCATAAAACCCTATCATTATTTGTAATCATAATTCATAATAAGTAATATCCATAAGTAATACAACTTAAAAAAATGTTATTATCGTAAAGCGGAATGTTGGGCACAATGGGCGAAAGGATTCAATGGTTGAAACCCACATACATTGAATTTGGGGATTTTCTTGATGTAGTGTTGAATAAGAACTTGAAGCTTGAATGAAGTTCTTGAGATCTGGAATTAAGCTTTGCACACTTTAATTTGGATGAAATGTTTGGTGAAGTGTAGGAAAGGATTTTAAGAGTATTTTAAGTGATACAGAGTTAAAAAATGGCTAAGTATAGGTATTTTTATGCATAAGAGGGCATGGGACCTATACCCTAATGTGTTAGGCCAAGACTAAAAAATAAGAAAGTCACAACACCGCTCCACGATAGGTCCGCATCATGGAGCCAACACTGATGCACATTGGAAATTGTAAAGTTGGCAAAAATGAAATTTTGCTATGGGTCCTCTAAAATTGGGTCATACCTATGTCACACTTAATTTTTCCCCCTAATCAAGAATATGAAGTTGGATTTTCTATATCACTCAGGAATTTTGAGATATATGAAAATTACGATTATAGAAATTTTCAAGGCATGTTTTCGGGCATTTTTGGGTCATTTCAATTGCATCCTACATACTTAGTACATTCAAACATATTAACACATACTCTATACCTACATGATATTACCATGTAGGGACCGGAGCACCATTTTATCATCCTTAATGTGGCTAGTACAATCCTTTGAAACAAACTTCGGTGAGTCTTCAAGTCCGAGGACACTATCTTTATTACTCTTGTTATTTTGAGACTTCTTTATGTCTAATATTTGTTATTATGAGGATGAGTCCAGAAAGTGTCTTGGCCCCTACTCCATTCCATGTTAGACCTATTGTTGGATATTATAGTGTACTTATGCTTGAGTTTGAGTCTTTAATGCTTTAATGATTATCAAAGACTTTCCTAAATCTCACTTCCCTTTTTATTATATCTCTTATTATTATTTACTTTGCTTCTGTGACCAATGTTGTGTGATTGATATGCTAAGAGGCTTGTTTGGGTCCCTTTGGGTTTCCATTCATCGTGTCACGTATAGGCCCTGATATTGGGTCGTGACAACATGAGTGTTTGTTACGAACCATCAATGATTTGTTAGCATATTGAAATTTATCTGGATGGAGTACAAAATGAAAATTGGTATTCCCATGTTGCAACAAAGACACTTCCTCAATTAAATTGGCTAATTGCAAGAAACAATGTTTTATGGGTCGATGTTATCTTCCTCTTAGTCATAAATGGAGGAATGATAAAGAGTAATTTGATGGCACAAAAGAGAAAAGGCTTCTACAAAAAAAAATTTTGGTATCAAGTTACTTAATCATGTGCAAGATCCGAAAGGTTTTAAGTTAATAAAGGATCCAAAAAAGTATCAAAATATCATATGATGGTTGAACAAATAATTGGAATAAAAAGAGCATACTTTTTTAACTTCTATATTCGAAGGCTCTTTTGTTGTGACATAATTTGGATGTTATACATATTGTGAAAAATATATGTTATAGTATTTTGGGGACAATTATGAATGCCAAAGGGAAGACCAAGGACACAGTCGAAACTTAGCGAGATTTGCAAGAAATAAATATTAGGCCTGAGTTGCATCTAATAAGAAAAGGTGAAAAATATAAAATTTCAACGGCAGGCTACACATTATCTCTACAGGAAAAGCACAATTTATGTCCTTCTTTGAAGAATTTGAAGGTGACTAATGAATTTTCATCCAATATTTCTTAGTGTGATAATTTGAAAGATCTTAAGATTTTTGGCCTAAAGAGTCATGATTGTCGTATTCTTCAACAATATATGCTCCCTCTTGCAGTACGTGGCTTGTTATCCAAAGCTATTTGTGAACCACTTATTAAGTTGTCTTATTTTTTAATATGCTTGGAGCCAAGGTTCCAATGATTGATGACTTAGAGAAAATTGAAGCTCAAATTCCTATTACACTTTGCAACTTAGAAAAAGGTATTTCCTCCTTCATTTTTGATTTCATGTTTCACTTGCCTATTCAAATTGCAAATGAAGCTAAGCTTGGTAGTCCTGCTCAGTATTGGTGGATGTATCCCATAGAATAATAGTTATATTTCTCAAAAAGTCTCATTCATAATAGGACTTCTCCAAAGGGTTGTGTAGCGGAGGGTACCTTGCAAATGAATGCATGAATTTATGTTCAAGGTATTTTCATAGGATTGACACAAAGTTTAAGAGGATAGAACAAAATTATGATGCTGGTATAAAACAATCTGATGAAGGTTTATCTTTATTTTGTCAATCTAGAAGAACATTAGGGACTCCAAAACAAAATGATCTTGACGCAAACAAATTGGAGCAAGCGTATACATACATACTGAAGAATTATGATGAAGTTCTACCATTTCTTTAGTATGATTTTTAATTTCATATCATACTTCATATTTTTGTTTACTTAGGGTTGTCTCTCATTTCTAATATCTATGCTTCAATTGAAATTTGTAGATTTTTTGCATAAATTCATATAGATGTTTCTCAACATTTTTCTGATGATGAATGAGATAGAAAATTTATTGAGTGGTTTCAAGAGAGGGTGAGTTATCTACACACATTGATGTGCTATCAAATTATAGAAAATTTGATGCCTAAAACATAGGATTTTGTATGTTCTTAATGTGACTTTTTATGGGTTTTATGTGTTTTTGTGTTGTTCTTACAGAAAATATAGGTCGGCATGATTTTGGGAGAAGATTGCACACTTTGATGAAGTTCAGGACATACGAGCCACCGTATGAGTCGTAGCCTAAACTACGAGTCGTAGTGTGACCTTGTAGCAAGAAACAATATTCAAAATTAGGAATTTAAAAAATAAAGGTCAGCTATATGAGGCTTGTTTATGAGTCATATGTCTCACTACCGTAACGATCCCAAAAAGTGCCCGAAAATATGCTTCAAAAGTGCCCAGAATCATGATTTCTAATATCTCAAAATTCATATGTGATATAAAGAATCTGACTTCATATTCTTGTTTAGGGGGAAAAATTGAGTAGGGAGTGGTCTAACCTGAATTTTAGAGCAACTGTAGTAAAATTCAAATTTCCAAAGTGAGCCCAAAATATTATTCAGGCGCGTCCTCTACACGACGCGCCAATGACTTATTTTGGTCATTTTTCTTAGTTCGGTCAAAAACTTTTAGGTCTTGGGCCTAAGCCTTCGCATATGAGAAAATACCTATAATTAGCCTTATTTCACCCTGATATCATCCAAGACATTCGTAAATATTTAATCAAACACTTAGTTTTATATGTCTCTCAAAATTCAAGTGCCAAAACCCTCTTCGGATCTTAAGGAATTCAACTAAGCTTAAAGTCTCCATCTCCAACCGTCATCAAGTTTTTCTCCAAAGCTAAGGTATATGAGTTTCTTTCATGTGTTCCTTTTGCCCATAATGTCCAACCATCATTTTTCTCAAAATTGCATGATTTAAAGTTGATTTACTCATGGGTCTTATCTATTATGAAAATCCATGCAAACTATGTTGGGATTTAAGAAATTATAATTGTTTTACCATGTTTTCAGCTATGAATTTAAGATCTATTGAAAGATTTGGTGAAGGGTTTTGGTGTATTTTTCTTGATAGTGTTACCAAATATCTATTGTAGGTTTTACATTGAATTTTCTAGCATAATTCCATCCTTGAATTGCATGGTTTTATACTAGCACCACACACCCTCTAAATGTTTGATAATATGTCTGATTATGGGTTTTTTGAGGAGTTGAGGGTCCAATGCTTTCCATATGAGTTGAATGACTATATCATGATAAAATAATGATGGAATGATGATCAAATGTATAAATGTATATGATGATGGAATGATGATCAAATGTATAAATGTATATGATGATGGAATGACGATGGAAAGATGATGAAATGATGATAAAATATATGTATGTATATGATGACTATATGATTATGAAATGAGGATAGAATGTTGATGAAATGATAATGAAATATATGTATGTATATTATGACTATATGATGATGAGAGGGATGAATGTATAAAATGATATTCTTCTATATATTGTTGGATTGTGACTATGCCCTACTCGGGGTTGCGCGTCGGGTAACCATGTCAAGGGGTTTGTACCTTGATAACCTATTTAGGGGTTTGTACTCCTATCAACCATATTGGGGGTTTCGTACTATATCAACCATGTTGAGGGTTTGTACCCATCAACCCATTGTGGGGTTTATATGTCAACAACCTCATGAATGGTTTTGTACCTCATGCACCTCTCCAAGCGAGCGATAGGCCTTGGATTGTACTAAGAATGGTCACTCCCTACATATGTGTTATGTTCTATGAATGTATGATTTAATTCAAGCATCTTCCACTCATGTCATATTGTTATATGCTCATCTATTGTCTAATTAATCATTTCAATTATGATGCTTATTTGTTGTTGCATTGCATCCTACATACTTAGTATATTCAAACATACTAACGCATACTCTATACCTAAATGATGTTACCATGTAGGAATAGGTGTACCACTTTATCATCCTCCTCCTTCACATGGCTAGTACGATTGTCTCAAGCTTATTTGTGACTCCTCTATTCTGGGGACATTACTTATTATCTCTTGCTATGTATTAAAGCTATCTTTCCTTTATTTTTGTATTGACAATGAGGGTAAGTTGGTTGTTTGTTGTGGCCTCCGCACCTATGTATGTAGTAGAGGTGTTGTTGGACATGTTATGTATCTATGCTATGATTCTTGACTCTCTTGTTCTTTGATGTTACGATATGGAAGTTTACCTTTGTCCCAAACCCCTTGTTTATACTTAACTATCGTTGTCATTTTAATTGCTTCTGTGAAAAAGGATGTGTCATGATATGCTATGAGGCTTGTTTGGCATTTCTTTCAGGTCCCCCATTCGTCGGTCACCTCTTGGTCCTAGGCTTGGGTCGTGATAACTATGACACGTAGGAGGGAGCCTCGTAGCCAGAAATAATGTTGCCAAAATTTGGACCAAAAACTGTAACTATGGACTATGAGAAGACATTACGAGTCATAGATCAGACCATGACTCATAGCAATGGATCATAGCAGTCAAGTCCAAAATGCCAACTGCTGACTCTTAAAGCTCGACTATGACTTGTAGGTCACCCTGTGAGTCATAACTGCAAACCATACATGATGCCAGCTGTATTTCTGTTTTATATATAGGGTCTTTTTGTAAATAGAATAAATTGGTAATGATAGGGTATTTGAAAGGGTGATTCGACACTTTACAGATTCTACAACAACTTTGAATATTGTTAGAGAACTTCTCTAGGGTTTAGTGTAGATTTTAGTATTTTAATTTTGAAGACCCATTTTGGGGGATCTGAAATCACTCGTATTCAACTTCCATTAATCCAAGCGTGTAGTTTCAACATCGAGGTGGTTTTGTTCTTCATTGTTTTTGTGTAATCTCTAAACCATATTTATTCCAATCATTGTTTGTACATTTGCCCTAGCCATGAGTGGCAAATGACCCACAACTTGGGGTTGTGGGACCCATGAGGATTTGACTTAAAATAACCTAGATTTTGTGAATTTCTTTGATTGGGTATTTGTGCGTATTGTCTATTTTCCTTCATTTTGAATGTTGTTTGATGGTGGCCAACACCAAAGCTTGCCTACTATCACGATCCCGACCAAGGTAGTGACGAATACGAAAAAGGAAGTGGATGATAAGATTCGATTGATGTGTTCTCGTCTAATCAACCAAACCTAACTAAGGGAAGGTTGACTGGGACAATAGGTAATGGTTAGTTGGCACACCATGGTTTCCTACCAAGCGCCATGAAGAAATTCGACCTTCTCCTTCACAAGAGCGCAGGAAGAGTCTAAGCTACTGTCCTACATGCGATGTCTCAATTAGGGTTATGTGATCCAGGGTATTTATGTTAACGAATCATGCAGAACACAATTCCCATGTTGTCCCTCAACTTGATTGACATCTTGCATTAGTAATGTAGTATTTTAATTGTTCTTCACTTTGAAATTGCAAAAATAAAACCCCATTTTAGCGAATATAGGTGATTGATGCTTGAAATAATTGGTAGTGAGTTAATATGTTCAACCCCGTATTCCCTGTGGATTTGACTCTAACCTCTAGTTAGGTTTATACTTGATAGTGACCACTTTACTGTTGGAGGGTGAACATCAGAATTTATGGCGCCGTTGCTAGGGAATACGACTAGGTTCTTGACTTGATTTCACTATTAGTTAATTCAAGTATTTATTTCAAGATTTTCTTGTATTATACTATTGCTTTCATTTTGGTTGTTCGGTTTTTGTTTGTAAGGTATACTAGGTTTGTATACCCAACACAAGGAGCCAAGACAATCCCTTAGTTCCAATCAATTTGGTGATCAACCGAATCACAAGAAGAACAGCCCAAGAGAATGAGGATGTCATGATTGATTACGCCATTGGTCAACATGAGGAAGATGTGGGCAGAGAGATAAACCCACCACCAAGAGAAAATATGCCACACCATAGGGCATTTAATGAAAATGAATATGGATAGAACCAATATAGGTTGAACCCTATGGCTCTGGATGTTGTTGGAGCTATAATGTTGCTATCACTACCAGTAGATGCCAAGTTCTCTTTGTCTAGTGGTCTCCTACATATCCTTCAAAATCATGGTTTGTTCATAAGGCTACCTTCAAAAGATCCACACAGTCATCTCTATAATGCCGCGTTAGTTTGCAAAAAGTGTGATGGGTACACAAAATCTTTTGATGAATATTGTTGGATTGAGAGTGTTCTCTTTATCATTGACTTGAAATGTAGCTATTTGGTTATCTGAGCTTCTACAAAGTTCAATCACTAGTTGGGCCGAGCAACAAAGAGCCTTCTTAGAAAGGTATTTTCCAAGGTCCATAAAGCTTAATCTCAAAGCTCAAATAAATGATTTTGAGCAATTATCGGGTGATTCATTTAGTATTACATGGGAAAGGTTCACCAAGTGTTTGAGGATGGTTCTGAACCACAAAATTGTTGATGATGCCTTAGTAGAGATCTTCTATCAGGCACTTGATGAGAATAGTCAAGCTTGTACCGATACAATCATGGGAGGCATGTTTCTTGATAAACCTTTTACACAAATTACCAAAAAATGGAGCAAGTGATTAAAATGAATAGAACATGGGGACAGAGAGAGAGAGGTGCTACTAAAACTTCCTATGTGGTGAACACTAATAATGAGCAAGCTATGGTGAGCAAGGAGACCATGAACCAACTTGCTCAACTTTGCACAAGTATAGACTTAGTGTTGAAACAAAACCAAGCAAGTGTTCATATGATGATTTACCAACCTCGAAAGCCACCCACATATAAAGAACCATTCTTTGTTGAAGATTCTTGCTTTGGGAGTAACCATCAGTGGGCTTCCGAAACAACCCCTAAGGACCCAATTCGGACTATTGGAGGTAAGGTTCTAGAAATCGAGGTCGAAATTTTAATCATGAGGGTATGCATAAAGAAAACCAAGGTGGTTATTATGAAAGGCAAAGAGTACCAGACGCCAAACGGGGATGAAGAGATGGGTATAGAAATGGTCCTATGGTCCTCCCTACTATCGTGAAGCTCGAGTCTAGTACTTCTGGAATTGATGAAATGTTCAACAAATTATTAAGGAAGGTTGACCCCAATGTAGGTGGTTGATGACCAAGCGCCATGGTGAAATTTGACCTTTACCTTCACAATAGGTGTCACGACCTAAGCCTAAGGCCTAGATGTGATACGATGCAAGGGAAACTCAAAGGGACCCCAAACACGCCTCTTAGCACATCATTGCACATCCTTGGTCGCAAAAGCAATAGAATAACAACAAAAGATAGTAAATATGGATAACCAGGGCGAAGGGACATCTTTCATATCATAAACACCAAGAGTCAAGAGAGAGTCAAAGCTTATAGCATTATACATGAGATGTCTAACAACACTTCTATTACATAGATAAGAGCTGGGGCCATGACGAGCAACCGGGCTCACCCTCATAGTCAACATATACATAAAAAAAATAGTCTTAGAACATTGCATGAGATCATAAGCATCGTCCTCGAAATGGAGGATTCACCAACAAGCTTGAAAGAAATCGTATTATCCACATGAAGGAGGATGCTCTAATTAGGCTTCGGTTCCTACATGGTGACATCATGGTGGCATAGAGTATGCATTACTACATTTGAATGTACAAAGTATGTAGGATGAAATACAACAAGAGATAAGCACCATAAACAAAATCCATAACATAGGCAATGAATAAGCATATAGAAATATAAAATGTATAAATGATGGTTGAAGTAAAATCATGCTTATATATAACATAATACATGTGTAAGGAGAGACAATTATTAGTGCAATTCCAAGGCCTACTACCTCCTTGGAGAGGCGCATGAGGTACAAACCCCTTAATGTGGTTGATGAGGTACAAACAACCCAACAAGGTTGATGAGGTACAAACCCCCAACATGGTTGATGAGGTACCAACCCCCAAACATTGTTATCAAGGTATAAACACCTCGACATAGTTGCACGGGCCTGCTACCTACAGAGCGAGGCGATCGAGGTACAAACCCCTAAACATGGTTACCGGGGCCTACAACTTCCCGAGTGAGGCTTGCCGAGTTAGGTGATCGAGGTACAAACCCCTAAACATGGTTACCGGGGCCTACAACTTCCCGAGTGAGGCTTGGTCAATTCCCAACACTATATATGAAAATATAATATACATACATTACTTTCATCATTGTATAATAATTCAACCCATAAGACATACCTTGGACCTTCAATTTCTCAAGAAATCATAACTGAATATTTTATCAAACACTTGGTGGGTGTATAGTTCTAGTGTCAAATCATGCAATTCAAGAGTGGAATTACGCAAGAAAATTCAATGTAAAACCATTAATAGATACTTGGTAACACCTCCAAACAATATACATCAAAAACCTTTATCAAATCTAACAATAGATCTTTGATTCATAGCTCAAAACATGCTAAAACAATCACAATTTCATGAAAACCCAATATAATGTGCAGTGAAATTCATAATAAGTAAGACTCATGAGTAAATCCACTTAAAATCAAGCAATTTTAGGTAAAGGGCAGCTTGGGCATCATGGGTAAAGGAACCTATGAAAGAAACCCACATACTGCATCTAAGGTTGGGGATGGTTGGTATATTGCAATTGGCAATTATTGTTCAAATTTGGTTCATCGGCTAGCCTCCGACTTGGTATTACTCCTGAAAGGCAGATTTCATGTTGGTTCATAAGTATGATTCTGCTGGTGCATTTTGAAGTAATGAATCTCAGAAATAAGGTCACTTGGAAGCAATTAATGACTTTGAGAAGGGTATGTCAGGCTATTGGTTACTGCTAATGAGACACTTCCCTTTGTCTTATGTTCGAGGATGAACATGATTTTTAGTGATGGATAATGTAACGACACGTTAAGTCGTTTTGAGATATAGAGTTTCATATATTATAAAATGTTTATCTTGTGAATTTTAAAGGGGTGTTTTGGACTATTCAATAGTTTTCTTATTTAATTGGGAAGTAAATTTAGATAATTAAATTAATTAGTGGGTAAAAGTGATAAGTTATATATTTATTTATTTAATTATCCTACTTATAGTAAGTTTAGGTAATTTTATTCTACTTATAGTATATTTATTAAAATAGGTTAGTAGGGTTTCAGTTATAAATAAATAATAATAAAAAAAAGGGGTTTATATATTAAGAAGAAAGGGCTACAACATGCAGTCCTATAGAGGAAAGGTTAACAGAAAAGAAAAGGACGAGCAGAAGAAGAAAGTAAGAAAGAAAAGAAGAAGAGACAAACGAATTAGAAAACAAAAGAAGAAAAGAAGAAGAAGAAGAAGAGATCATTAAGAAGAGGAAGAACGGATTAGCAGCAAAGAAAAAAAGAATAGCAATTAGATCAGGTGAGAGCTTTTAATTTGATTACAGAGATCATTAAGAAGAGAACAAACGAATTAGCAACAAAGAAAACAAATAGCAATTAGATCAAGTGAGAGCTTTTAATTTGATTACATTAAATATGCAATAGAGTACTGATTCATGAAGTAGTATCACTAGGAGGATAGTTTGTATTGTAGTGGATTAAGATGTTATTGAATCTTTTAAGTAGGATTGTTTAGACACGTAACTATTACTAATGATGAGAACAAATTATGTGGCTAATTATCATGAAGATGATAGCATGACTAGATTAGTTCTGACATGCTTTACTTATGCTTAAGAGCCCATTGGTATGATTATATGAATACAATTGTCATAAGGATGATAGCGTGACTAGATTAGTTCTGACGTGTTTTACTTATGCTTAAGAGCCCACTGGTATGATTATATGAATACAATAGAGTTATGTGATTCGGAGAAATTAAGATTTAACCCTAGGTTTGAGAGTTAAGAATTAATGAAAGAATTGAATAAATATTTTTTGGGGCTAGACTAGACGTATATTAATATGAGTATTATAGTTTCAAAATCTTATTGTGATTATTATTTGACTAGATCGTGGTGCTACAAATTCTATCCAAAAGGGAAAGACCCAAGTGTTTGATTGATCGTTATTCGACTACGGCAAGTGGATTTCTAACCTTTTGTTAAATATGTTGAACCTTGTATTCTCCTATGTGTATACAATTGAGTGTTTTGGGGTAGAGACGAATGTATGTAGGCTTTGATTGAAATATTTCTCCAATGTGTATACAAGTGAGTGTTTTGGG
>DF357528.1:139319-165723 GCA_000787875.1 Solanum virginianum
GATCCTATTTCTATAGTGCTTTGTTCTATTCGAGAAGAAAGACACTTTAGACCTGTGTTTCCTTGATTTTTTGTATTGCTAGTGACTTGTACACGTGACAACCTGATTTTGGGAATTTTTAATTAAGTTGACTTATTATTCGCAATTAAACTTTCATTTTTATTATAATTTCATATACTTACCGCAATAGTGGGGTTGTAGGCTGACTTGTCTTGGTGGCATAAGATGAGTGCCATCACGCCTGAAATTTTGAGTTGTGACAGTATCATTATAGAGTCACATTAAGAAAGAGATGTTAAATCTGATGTGTTGTGATACCCCATAACTCTACCCTTATATGTAACTACTTTTCAAGCCTCATTCTTATATGTGTGAAGTGTATTAGAGTCATAAGAGACCTCTAGTACTTAGATGAGTTCAAGACTTTGCTATAAATTGAGTTTTAAGTGTTGGATTATACAAGGGTATTAATACAAAGGGAATTGGATAACCAATGACATACCAAAGGCAATCCCTTTGAATTCACTTTCTAACATAACTGGTTTCACCTTATTTAGAATTTGGAGTTAAAAGATATGGTAATTTTACCGAAGACTGCCAGTGTAGAGTTGCACTACAAGACCACTGTTATGGGGTCATAGTGTGGGCTATGAGCCATAGCGTGGCTCATAGAAACTTCTATAAACTCTAAAATTGAGCCAACGATTTATGAGAGGGATCCTAGGGGTCGTAGTACTGTTCAAGGGTGGTAAATAGGGCCCGTAGGGGGGCTTTTGACAACTTTTTAAGAAGGGCTATTTTGGTCCTTTCCCACTCTTTCTAAGCCTAAGGACGACATTTTTACACTTAAATCTGCCCTAAAACATCTCAGGTAGCATCTTTTATGTTAAAGTATTTTCTCTAAGGCATAGAAGAAAAAAATATAAGAGAGGAATAGGGGCTAGGTTTTGAAGGAGAACTTGACAAATCTTTCAATTTCTTCCAAGATTCTTCAAGATTCTAAACTCACAGTTATGTAAGGCTTACCAAAGTGTGAATTTCTTTCTTCACATACCCTTTTTCATTATCTTGAGTCAAGATTTTAGGAGAGTTGAGATTTTTGAGAAATTCTTCTATTTTAATTCTATATCCTTGTATTCATCATGAGGTCTTATTTTATATTACATTACAGGGAATAATTTGTATGTTTTCGTGGGCATGAATGTGAGATGTATACACGTATTTTCATTCTTCATAGTAAGAACCCTAATTTACATATTTTTATGAAATTTTATGCATAAATTGAGCATATTGAGTTGGGTAAATTGAGCATATTGAATTGAATGGATTTATGTAGACTGAGTTGAATAACTTGAGCATACATGAGCATGAGGAGTGTGTTGCATTGAGTCACATACATTATGATATATGATGTCTTGATTGTATTGCATGACAAATTGATTGAATGAGTTTAAATGATCGTTCGAGTCTAAGCTGAGTTAGTCATTTGCGTTGATTGATTAAATTATTGAGTTGTTATGAATTGATGATGAGATATTGATGATATGATGATAAATTGAGTTATGATGATGATGATGAGTTGAACATACTTTAGACTTGGGAAAAGTACCGAGCACCGAGCAGGGACGATTATACATCTACTTTAATCCACAAAACTATGTTGCCAGTGTAGGATAGTCATTGCAGCTAGTCTAATGACTCTTGTCTCGCAAATGGACACTTATTATGGATCCAAGAAAGAGTTGATTGCCCTTTTTAATGGCATGTTAAGGGCGGCCACGGCTATGATGTTGATTCATTGTGCATCTCCTAAATTATGGTGATGGGATGAGGATGTCGGTTAAGAGAAACTCCCAAGAAACCTTTATTGAGCATGAGATTTCAAAATGAGCATTTTATACGAAGACTATTTTAAAAGTATGATTTACTCTAAACTTGCATAAAATGATTTGAGCATGAGCATTAAGTCGAGATGACTGAGTCGAGCTTTATTTCTCCGTGACATATTTTATATACTAGTATATTCTATGCATTAACATCCATTTTGGGCCTGCATTGTTTTATGATGCAGATACAGCATATAGAAGGCTTCAACACGCGCATCGTTAAGGTCCAGATAAGTACATTCCTCGAGCTTGGTGAGCCCTCCTAGTATTTGATAGGAGCCCTTCTATCTTTTATTATTTTTGAGTACTTCTCTTTATTTGATTGAGGTACCCATGGCCTGTCATAGCACATTTCTAGACTGATTAGTAGAGGCTTCATAGACATTTGAGTAGAGGTTTTGGATGAGTATCTATATCTAAACTATTTTCATTGACACTGTGATATAGTAGAGTTATTTCTATATGTATATATGCACATATGTGATGCTTATTTATGGAGTTATTATTTCGTTGTTTAGTTTGATGTGACGATGAGGCCAAGTGGTTCTCTTGGGGGCTAGCGATAGTCTCTGAGTTTCGGTTATGCCAAGTGTACTCTCCTTGGGAATGACAAACTTGGTATCAGAGCTAAGAGTTCAAGAGTCCTAGGAAGTCTATGGAGCCATGTCTAGTAGGCTCTTGTTTATGGGTGTGTTTTGCACCACACTTCATAAACTGGAAGATATAGAACATTAGGAACTGTTACCCTTTCTTATGATCTGAGTTCGTGTTATAGAGTTGAAGAATTTACGAACTTTTTTTCTAACTTGTGAGTTACACAATTGCAGATCATGCCTCCAAGACACATAGTAGCCTAGAGGAATGCCTCAGCTAGCACTGCTGAGAATTATACTTCAAATATGCCTCCTTAAATAGAAATGAGGGGCCCAGGTCGATCGTATAGGATTGTTGCTGTTCTTATGACACCTACTGCTCTACCTACTCCCACTATAGAGGCTAAGTTCAGAGGATTTATAGGTATCCTTACCCAGTTAGTAGCTTCTCATAGTTGCTTAGAGTGGGAATTAGGGTTCACCAGCCTCTAGTTCTTGCTCTCATGAGCTTACCACTATTTCCAAGCTAAGGGATTTTCTGAGGATGAATCCACCTATCTACACTGTGTCAAAGGTTGAAGAGGACCCTCAGAACTTCATTGATGAGATGTGGATGGTATTGACGACCATGCATGTGATTGAGGCTGAGAGAGTTGAGCTTGCTTCTTTTCAACTGAATGATGTGGCCAATGTTTGGTATAATCAGTTGGAAGAGAGTTGAGGTATTGGTGCTCAGCCTGCTGTTTAGGATGAAGGGATTTTCTTTCATATCGGCACCATTAACCAAAATGACTTAGAAGAAGGTCAAGTTTCAATGGTACAACTAGTGTGAGAGGAGTTTCCAAGAGCTAAAAATGAGGTTTGATCACTTCTTTCCTCAAGAGTTGAGATAGGGATGATTGTTAAAGAGTATCAACTGAAATTTATCCAGTTTTCAAGTTATGCACCAGAGATGGTTCCAGATATGAGGCAAAGATGAGGAAATTTGTATCTGGTTTAGGTAAGAAGGCGCAGAGAGAATGCAAGGCGATGTACTATTTTTGGGCATTGATATTTCCAGTGTGATGGTTTATGCCCAACAGATTGAGGAGGATAAGAAGAAAGACAGAAAGGAGAATTTGAGTAAGAAGACCAGATCAGCAGGGCCTGAGCCCAGTCAAAGCAAACAGATCAAGGGAGATAGATCTTATTTCCAGAAAAGGTCTTCAGGCTGTACACCATGTTCAGCTAGTGCACTAGCCTGAGCCACAGACATGATCAGAATTTCCAAGGTCAATCGAACTTTAGGCCACAGGTTACATAATCTCAAGCAAGTGCAACTCTTGGCTCTAAAGAGAAGTCACCTTATGGTAGATATGGCTAGATACATTTGGGAGAGTGTAGAGATAGGGGGAAATGCTTGCAATAAGAGTGGCCAACCTGTCTATTTTCAGAGATATTGTTCGATGTAGGGAAATAAGGCCCAAACTTCTACCATATCACCACAAGCGAGGGTTAACCAGAGAGGTGTTGCACCTAGAGCAAGCGATGGGAAAAACCATCTATATGCTATAAGGAACTGATAGGATTAGGAGGTTGCACCATATATTGTGATGGGTACGCTTTGAGTCGTAACCTTTCCTTGCTATGCTTTATTTGATCCAGGTGTAACTTGGTCTTTTGTGATGCCATATGTGGGTAGTAGGTTTGAGACTCTTTCTTAGTGTTTTCTTGAGCCATTTTCTATTTCTACTCTTGTTAGTGAGTTCATTCTAGCTGAGAGGATCTATAGAGATTTTGCAGTGTCCATCTATCATAGAGATACTCTTGTAGATTTGATTGAATTAGAGATGGTTGATTTTGATATTATCCTTTGTATGGACTGGCTTCACGCATATTATGCCTCTATTGATTATTGAACTTAGACTATCAAATTCCTGTTTCCAAATGAGCCTATTCTTGTATGGAGAGGAGATTCTATTGCACCAAAAGGTAAGTTTATTTCTAACCTCAAAGCCCAAAAATGTCTATCACCTCATGTAAGTTATATCTGATGATGTTGAGCCCCCCTTCACTTGAGTTTATCCCCATTGTGTGTGAGTTTCCTAATGTATTTCCTAAGGATCTGCCAGGAGTCCTGCCCAATAGCGAGATTTACTTCCGAATTGATGTTCTTCCTGACACCAAGCCTATTTCTATTCTGCCATATAGAATGGACCCTAGGGAGCTAAAAGAGTTAAAGGAGCAGTTGTGGGATGAGCCCCCTTCTCTTCAATCTATCCTGATTGTGAGCATGTCTCCTAATGTGTTTCCTGAGGATCTGCCTGGAGTTCCTCCTAATAGGGAGATTGACAGACACCCAACCTATTTCTATTCAACCATATAGAATGGCCCCTGTGGAGTTGAAAAAGTTAAAGGAGCAGTTGAGGGATTTGTTAGAGAAAGGATTCATAAGGCCAAGTGTCTCTCCATGGGGTGCTCCAGTCTTATTCATGTCAAAAAAGCATGGTTCCTTGAGAATGCCTATTGATTATCGTCTACTGAAGAAGGTGAATATCAAGAATAAGTATCCCCTTCCAAGGATCAATGATTTGTTTGACAAACTTCAGGGTGCGAGTATTTTCTCTAAAATAGACCTTAGATCTGGCTATAATCAGTTGAAGGTGAGAGAATACAACATCTCAATGATGGCCTTTCTAACATGGTATGGTCACTTTGAGTTTTTTGTGATGTCCTTTGGGTTAACAAATGCACCCGCAACTTTTATGGATCTGATGAACAGGGTATTCAAGCAATATCTTGACATATTTATGATTGTGTTCATTGATGATATTTTGGTGTATATCGGAGATGAGAAGGAGCATGCATATCACCTTAGGACTGCTTTGCAAACACTCAGGGACAACGAGTTATATGTGAAGTTTTCTAAGTGTGAAATTTGTCTTAAATCTTTGTTCTTCTTAGGCCATTTGATTTCTAGAGATGGAATCTGAGTGGATACTCAAAAGATCAAGGCGGTCAAGAATTGGCCAAGACCAACCTCACCGACCGGGATAAGAAGTTTTCTGGGTTTAGCTAGCTACAACTGGAGATTTGTTGAGGGATTTTCTTTCATATCGGCACCATTAACCAAAATGACTTAGAAGAAGGTCAAGTTTCAATGGTACAACTAGTGTGAGAGGAGTTTCCAAGAGCTAAAAATGAGGTTAACCACTGCACCCGTGTTGACCTTGCCTGATGGGATGGATGGATTTGCGATCTATTATGATGCTTTGAGGGTAGGATTAGGATGTTTGTTGATGCTGAAGGGGATAGTTATTGCCTATGCTTCTAGACAAATTAAGGTGTATGAGAAGAATTTCCCCATTCAAGATTTGGAGTTGGTAGTGGTAGTGTTTGCTCTCAAGCTATGGCGCCAGTATTTATATGGAGCACATATTGATGTACTCACAGGCCACAAGACTCTACAATATGTCTTCACCAAAAAAAAGCTTAACTTGAGGCAGAGAAGATGGCTTGAGTTACATAAGGACTACAACATGACCATCCTCTACCATCTAGGTAAAGCTAATATGGTAGTTGATGCTCTTAGTAGATTATCCATGGGAAGTACTACCCATATAGAGGAGGAGAAGAGAGAATTAGCCAAGGAAGTTCATAGACTAGCACAATTGTGAGTCTACCTAGATGAGTTAAGCAAAGGAGTTATTCATATGCACAATGGGTCTGCATCATCCTTAGTATTAGATGCGAAGGAGAAACAAGATTGAGATCCAATCCTATTACAATTGAAGGACGATGTGCAGAAGCAGAAGGTGTTTGCTTTCGTCCAAGGGGAACATGGAGTGTTGAGGTATCAAGGTAGATTGTGTGTTCCAAATGTTGATGGGGTTCGAGAGAGAATCATGATAGAGGCCCACAGTTCAAGATATTCCATCTAGCTAGGATCTACTAAGATGTACCATGACTTAAGGGAAGTCTGTTGGTGGAGCGGGATGAAGAGAGACATTGCAAAGTTTGTTTCTAAGTGTCCAAACTGTCAAAAAGTCAAAGTTGAGTAGCAAAGACCATGTGGAGTAGCTTAAAACTTTGAGATACTAGAATAGAAATAGGAAATGATCAATATGGACTTTGTTACTTGTTTACTGAGGTCTTATTGACATCATGACTCTATATGGGTGATAATTGATCGAATGACTAAGTCAGCTCACTTCTTAGCGATCAAGATTACTGTCACTACAAAGGACTATGCCCGGTTGTATATAAGGGAGATTGTCAGGTTACATGGAGTCCTTTTGTCCATCATCTCAAATAGAGGAGCTCCATTCACCACCAAGTTTTGGAAGTCATTTCAGAAGGGTTTGACTATGAAGGTGCTCCTTAGCACAACTTTCCACCTGTCATGACCCAAGCCTAGGGCCTAGACGTGACACGGCAAATAGGGATCTCGAAGGAACCCCAAATGAGCCTCTTAACTTATCATTACACATTCTTGGTTGCAGAAGCATATAAAAGACATGTAGAATAGAATGGAGCATTGGGGTTAAGGGAAAGCTTTGCAACACATCAAGATTATGAGACAAGGAGTCATAGCTCATATCATAAATACATAACTTGTCTAACAAACACCTCCACAAACATAGATAGAGCGGGTGGCAAGACAAAGTAACAGAGCTCACCCTCATAAACAAGTAGAATATAGGATAGTGTCTCAATACATAGGTAAGAGGAAAAACATAAACCAAATTACCCGAAATGAGGACTCACCAACAAGCTTGAAATAGAACTGTCTAGCCACGTGGAGGAGGATGATCAACTTGGGTACCGGTTCCTACATGGTGATATCATGTAGGCAAGAATATGCATTAGTATGTTTGAATATACTAAGTAAGCGAGATACAATGCAACAAGATATAAGCTTCATAGTCAACATACATAACAATAGGCAATAGGCATAATATACCAATATGACATGTATGATCAATGCATAAGTAGAACATGCTTAAGTAATCCATACTCATGTAGAATATCATATCTGTAGAAAAGACCAAGCTAGCTATTCAAATTATAAACCTCTTGGTGGTTGTGTGGTATAAACCCCTCACATGGTTGATGGTAATCACACCTTACCAATATGGTGACGAAGTATAAATCCCTCGCATGGTTGATGTGTATAAAGCCCCAGCATGGTTACCTAGGCTCTTATCCCCCCGGATCGGGCATGGTCTTATGCAACACTTTATATAGGATTATCATAAGCTGTAGTGCAACATTGCATGTAGGAATAATCATATACATAAGCTCATTTCATCATCATAACATCATTTATATCATATCTCACGCTTTGGACCTTCATTTCCTCATACCTTGGGGGTATGTTATGCGGTTAAAAGACCATGCAAGTTAGAGATGATATCCTCCAAGAAAATCCATTGTAAAACCATAAATCAACACCTTGCAACATCCCCATGACATTCACAGCAATACCCCTCATCAAATCTAACATTAGATCCAAGATTTGAAGCTCAAAACATCCTAAAACAACCATACTTTCATGAACTAAAATCATTGTGTAGTAAATTTCTCAATATAGAAGATCCATACGTAAAATTAACTTTAAATCATGCAATACTAGTAAAAAGGAGGCTTAGGCACCATTGGTGGAAGGACACAATGGTTCAACACCACATACCTTAGCTTTGAAGAAGTTCTTAGTGAAGGTTGACAATGCAGACTTGAAGCTTAGAGAGAATCCTTAAATTCGGATGAGTGTTTTGAGTCTTGGAATTTAGAGTGAAAGTATGGCTAAGTCTTTTGGGGAGTATTGGGAAATGTTTTCGATGATATAAAGGTGAAATAAGTATAGATAAAAACACGTTTGGGAATCTTGGGCCCAACACTTAGAATATTTTGGGTCGTACAACAAAAACTGCTAGGTGAAAAAACACATCTCCACATCACAGAGAGGACACGGAGAGGGATTTTTACTAAAGCGCACCCAAGGCGCATCGCAGAAGCATCGCGAATAGCTCACTAGAAAATGTCCCTTAAAAATTATAATTGCTATTCTTTTGCTCTTAAATCGAGGTTAGACCTTATTTCACCTAATTTTGACCCTTGATCACAAATATGAAGTTTGATTTCTGAAAGAACAAAATGATTTTTAGATATATGGAAATTGAAATTTGGGACATTCCGAGGCATGTTTTTGGGCACTTTTTGGGGTCGTTTGAATATCTCCCCCTTGGGAGCATTCGTCGCCTAATGTAAAAGACACGTACAAGACAAGAGTAATCATGAAAAAATCAGCCCCAATGAGAATGCAACATAACATGGAAAACACCATTTTCAAATCCTCAACATAAGTGTAAAATCATCATAAGCTTACCAACTTAAACATGAATGCATATGAATGACATAGGGGCTGAAATGTAGAACTTGAAATCACATACGAGACTTAGCATCAGTACCTTAGGCTTGAGTGGAGTGAAAAAGATAAGGATATCAATTCTGCATGTCCGCTTCGGCCTCCCAAGTAGCACTTTTAACTTATTGGTTCCTCCAAAGGACCTTAACGAATGCCACTTCTTTATTCCTCAATCTCTTTACTTGCATATCCAAGATCTGAACTGGGATCTCCTCATAAGTTAAGTTATCCTCCACATCACCCACAACATCAAGAGGTACAATGGCATTAGGATCACCAACACATTGCCTCAACATAGAGACATGGAACACCAAATGGACTGAATTCATTTCACTAGGCAACTTCAACTCATAAGATACCTTGCCAACCCTCTTAATCACCTCATAAGGACCAACATACCTTGGACTCAACTTCCCCTTTTTACAAAAACAGACTACACCTTTCATTGGAGAAACCTTCAAATAAACCCAATCACCCACTTAGAATTCTAGGTCCCTGCTTCTCACATCGGCATAGAATTTTTGACAACTTTGGGATATCCTCAACCTTTCCCTAATCATCTTAACCTTTTCAAGAGCTTCCATAAACAAATCCAGCCCCAATAAAGCCACCTATCCAACCTCAAACCAACCCACCGATGATCTACAACGTCTCCCATAAAGAACCTCAAATGGAGCCATACCGATGCTAGAGTGATAACTATTGTTGTAGGCAAACTCAATCAATAGAAAATAATCATCCCAACTATCCTTTAAGATCCAAAACACAACCCCTAAGCATATCCTCAAGTGTTTGAATCATCCTTTCAGCTAGGCCATCCATTTGAGAGTAGAAGGTCATACTAAGGTGAACTTTGGTACCAAGAACCCTTGGAAAAGATCTCCAAAAGTGTGAAAGTAAATTATACACCCCGAGCCGATAGGATGGATAAAGGAACCCCATGAAACCTCACTAACTCATGAATATACAACCTTGCATACTCTTCAGCCCCATATATAGTCTTGACCGGTAGAAAGTGACCCAATTTTGTCATCCTATCAACCACCACCCATATGAAATCAAAACCTTTTCTAATCTTGGGCAACCCAACCACAAAATCCATATTAACCACCTCCCACTTCCAAGTAGGAATCTCTATGTCTTGGCTTAGGCCACCCAACCATCGATGTTCCGCCTTGACTAGTTGGCAACTATAGCAACCAAAAACAAATTTAGCAATGTCCCTCTTCATGCCTCCCCACCAATACACATCCCTCAAGTCTCTATACATAACGATGGCAACCAGAAACAAATAGAACAAGAGCAATCATCATGCCTCACCAACAATACATATCCCTCAAAACATCTATACATAAGGGAGGACAAAACCTACATAGAACAAGAGGAATTATAGGCTTCATAAAGAATTCACTCCCTCAAACCATCAATACATGGCACACACAACCTACCTTGATATCTAAGGGCCCCATCTACCCCTTGGAAGAAAACCGCTATTTTGCCCTCTTTCACCAAGGCCTTCAACTCAACCAAGGAGGAGTCTAGATCTTGTTTTGCTATAACCTCATCAACCAAAGAAAATTTAGAACCATCAACAACAACAACACCATTACCCACATCTTCTAACCTCACCCCCAATCTAGCCAACCTATACACCTCCCTAGCCATCTCCCTATAACCAACATCCACATGAGCTAGGCCACCCATAGACACCCAACTCAAAGCATCTGCCACAACATTTGCCTTACCCGGATGGTAATGCACACTCATTGTCATAGTCCTTACAGAAGTTCTAGCCACCTCCATTGTCTCAAGTTAAGATGTCTTTGAGTGAAGACATATTGAAGACTCTTATGATCGATGAAGACATCAACATGCACCCCATACAAATAATAACGCCAAAACTTTAATACAAACAACACGGCAACCAATTCAAGATCATAAGTAGGGTAGTTCTTTTCATACACCTTGAGTTGTCTAGAAGCATAGGCTATGACCTTACCATTTTGCATTAGCACACAACCCAAACCAACTCAAGATACATCACAATACACCACAAAACCCTCAAGCCCATCCGGTAGTGACAATATAGGAACGCACACAAGTCTATCCTTCAATGTTTGGAAACTTTTCACACATTAATTGATCCACACAAACTTCACCTTCTTTTGAGTCAATTTTGTCATAGGAGAAGCAATGGAGGAAAACCCATTCACAAACCTTCTAAAGTAACCCGCAAGGCCCAACAAACTCATAATGTCCGACGAGGTCAATGGTCTAGGCCAATTCCTAATCACATCAATTTTCTAAGGATCCACTTTTATACAATCCACCGACACCACATGACCCAACAATGCAACCTCCTTCAACCAAAATTCACACTTGCCATACTTAGCATACAACCTCTCCTCCCTCAATCTTTGCAACACAACCCTCAAATCGCCTATATACTCTTCCCTACAATGGGAATAGATCAAAATATCATCAATGAAAACCACAACAAAGGAATCAAGGTAGGACTTCAAGACCCTATTCATTAGGTCCATGAAGATGGCCAGCGCATTAGCCAATCCAAAGGACATCACCACAAATTCATAATGTCCATACCTAGTGCAAAAAGTCATCATGGGAATATCACACTCCCTCACCCTCACTTGATGGTACCCAGATCGAAGATCAATAATAGAGAAAAAGCTAGCCCCTTGCAATTGGTCAAACAAGACATCAATCCTTGGAAAAAGATATCTATTCTTTATAGTGACCCTATTGAGTTATCGATAGTCAATGCACATCCTAAGTGACCCATATTTCTTCTTTACAAATAACACCGGTGCACCCCAAGACGATTGGCTAGGTCTAATAAATCTCTTTTCCAACAAATCTTTCAATTGCTCCTTTAACTCCTTCAACTCCGCCGGGGCCATACAATAAGGGGAAATAGAGATAGGTTGAGTGTCGAGAAGGAGATCTATGCCAAAATCTATCTCCCTTATCGGGAGGCACACCGGGAAGGTCATTAGAAAAAACATCAAGAAACTCATTTACAACCGGGACCGACTCAATGGAAGGAACTTTGGACTCAACATCTTTGACCCTCACAAGATGATAAAAACACCCCTTGGAAATCAACCGATGAGCTTTAATGCATGAGATAAACCTACCCCTCACTACCACAACATGACTTTCCTAATCAAGGACAAGTTCATTTAGAAATTGAAACTTGACCCTACAAGTTTCTACAATCAATAGAAACATAGTAGGCATACAACCAATCCATCCCAAGAATAACATCAAAATCAACCATATCTAATTCAACAAGATCACAAGATAAGATTTTATACAAGATGCAAAACAGACAATTTCTATACAACATCCTAGAAACAATAAATACACCAATAAGAGTAGATACCTCAGATGACTCATGCAACAACTCAGACTCAACATGAAACTTCATAGCAACAAAGGGGATAACAAAGGAAAAGGTGGCACCCAGATCAATCAAAGCACATACATCAAGATCAAAGATTTTCAACATACCGATAACAACATCAGGGACTTCACCAACCCCTTGCCTCCCATGTAGAGCATAGAATTGATTGTGCCTTGGGGCACCACCTTGAGGACCACCTATACCCAATGGGACCGCATTAGCACCCCGGACCTTGCCACAGCTTCTTGGACAAACTACTTCCATGTGACCAAACTCCTCACAATCATAGCATGCACTAAGACCCCTCAAACATAGGCCACCATGGACTCTTCCCACATCTAGGACACAAATCAATAGGAACCATCCCACCAACACCTTGAGGCCTAAGGAAGTCACTGGCAAACCCCCTATTATGTAGCATAAGGAGGCCCTTGGCCTTGATGGAAGTCTAACACCCTTGTGGAACTTGCCCTCAAAACAAGCCCTCTTCCCCTCATGACCCCTTCTCATTTTCAACTTCTCTTCTTCCATTTGCTCAGCATAAGTCATCAACCAAGACAACTCCATATCAATAATAAGCAAGGCGGACCGACATTCTTCACTTACAAAGTTAGAAACCCTCACAAAAAACTTATTCATCCATGACCTAGAATCAACCACCAAATGAGCAGCATACCTTGAAAGTTGATTAAAAGTAAGCGCATATTCCCTCACACTCATACCACCTTGCTTCATGTTCATAAACTCAACCAACTTTGCTTCCCTAAGCTCAAGAAGGAAGAATCAACTAAGGAAGGCCAATTTGAATTCCTCCCAAAGTACCACATAGCCATTACCCATCTCACCCTTCCATTGATCAAACCAAATTTAGGCCACCCCTTTGAGTTGGTACACCGCCAACTCTGCCTTCAAATTTGGTCAAACACCCATGATAGATAAGATTTTGTAGACCTCATCAATAAACTCTTGTGGATCTGCATCCACCTTCGACCCATAGAAAACCGGAGGATTCATCCTCATGAATGTCTCTTACCCTAGATCCCAGCGTAATAGCATGAGGGACTTGGGCCTCTTATTGGACTTGGTTAGCCACCACTTGGGCAAGCATAGTAAGAGCATCCCGGACCTCACCATTGGTAGGTTGCTCCTCAGACATTTAGGCCCATATCCCTCTAGTATTTACCATGATCTAGCATAGAAAAAAACAATCATTAGGGGCAAAAACTTATCACAACTCTATAGCATGACTTAAAACACGAAGAAGGGAAACATTTCCTAAAACACCTCAAAGCCTCCTATTCATAGTCATGGCACACTTCACAACCACGAATAGAACTCTAATCGACACGGTGTGTTAGAATCCAAGGATTTAACAACCTAGTGCTTTGATACCAAGTTTGTCACGACCAAAGCCTAGGGCCTAGATATGACACAAAGAATAGGGAACACAAAGGAACCCCAAACAAGCCTCTTAACTTATCATTACACATCCTTGGTCGCGAAAACACATAAAAGACATGTAGAATAAAATGAGGCACTAGGAATAAGGGAAAGCTTTACAACACATCAACATCAAAAGACAAGGAATCATAGCTCATATCATAAACACATAACTTGTCCAACAAACACCTCTACATAAATAGATAGAGCGGGGACCAATATAAAGTAATCAGGCTCGCCCTAATAGTCAAATAGAACATAAGATAGTGTCTCAATACATAGATAAGAGGAAAACATAAACCATAGTCCCCAAAATGGAGGACTCACCAACAAGCTTGGAATAGTATCGCCTAGCCACGTAGAGGAGGAGGATGATCAACTTGGGCATCGACTCCTACATGGTGATATCATGTAGGCAAGAGTATACGTTAGTATGTTTCAATTTATAAGTAATTATGTGGGTTGCAATGCAACAAGATATAAGCTTCATGATCAACAAGCATAACAATATGCAATGGGCATAATATAGCAAGATGACATGTATGATCAATGCATAAGTAAAACGTGCTTAAGTAATCTATGCTCATATAGAATATTATATTTTTAGAAGAACCAAGATAGAATTCCAAGGTATGAACCCTTTGGATTAGTGATGATGCTACCCCATCACTTAGGTAGATGAGTACATATTCTCATCTCGGTTGGTGATAATGTCGCCCCATCACCTAGGTGGATAAGTATGAACCTCCATCTTAGTTGATGAGTATAAACCCCTATCTCAATTAGTGATTATGCCATTCCATCACCAGATAAAGAAATACGAACTGTTCCCTCGGTTACCGGGGCTCTTGTCCCCACGGATCAAGCATGGTCTAATGCAACACTTGATATAGAGTTCATCATATGCTTAAGCTCATTTCATCATCATATAGTCAATTATATCATATATATATAAGCCTTTATCATCATCATAACATCATTCATATCATATCTTATGCTTTGAGTCTTTATTTCATCAAGAAACCATAATCGGACATTTTATCAAATACCTTGAGGGTGTGTAACGAGGGTAAAAGACCATGCAATTTAGAGATGAAATCATGCATGAAAATCTGTTGTAACACCATCAATCAACACCTTATAACACCCCCAAGACATTCACATCAAAACTCCACATCAAATCTAACATTAGATGCAAGATTTAGAGCTCAAAACATGCTAAAACGACCATATATCATGAACTTAAATCATAATGTAGTAAATTTGTCAATATACAAGGCCCACATATAAAATCAACTTTAAATCATACATTATTAGATAATAGAGGGTTTAGGCACCTTGGGTGGAAGGACCCAATGGTTCAACACCATATACCCTAGCTTTGGAGAAGTTTTTGGTGAAGCTTGGCAATGGAGACTTGATGCTTGAAGAGAATCCTTAAATTTGGATAAGGGTTTTGGGTCTTGAATTTGGGAGTGAAAATATGGCTAAGTGTTTTGGGGAGTATTGGGAAATTTTTAGGATGATATAAGGGTGAAATTTGACTAAGTATAGATAAAAGCACGTTTGGAAAACTTGGGCCCAACACTTAGAATATTTTGGGCCGCACAAGAAAAATAGTCAGGCAAAAAACACATCTTTGCATCGCGGAGGGGGATTTGTACCAAAGCGCGCCTATGGTGCATCGTGAAAGCATCGCAAACAACTCATTAGAGGGATGGTTTTAGAAATGGTCCATATTTGCCACCATATAACCGTGATGCAGGCAAAAACAATTCAAGAATTGAGGAGATGTTTTATCATTTGTTGAGGAAGGCTCAAACACAAGATAAAACTCTAAATGGCATGAACTATAATATTTCAGGTATCAATCAAAAGATAGAGTCTCATTCTGTGGCTAATAAATAGCTTCAGCAACAATTTGGTCAGGTGTCAACTCAGTTGAATCAGCGTCAAAAGGGTATATTGCCTAGCAACACTATGCAAAATCCTAAGAATGAGGGGCAATGTATGGCAATTACTATTAGAGGTGGCAAGAGCACCATTGATCCTCCTATGCCAGTTAAGGTAGAAGATGTTCGTGAGACGACAGTGACAGACAAGGATGTGGTTAAAGGAGGTGATTGTGTCAAGGATGGGGTAAGTGAAAAAACTTAAGAACCACAAAAGTATAAGCCCGTTCCTAGGCCTCCTCCTCTCTTCCCTCAAAGACTAAAAAAGAGGGAGGAGGAAGTCAAGTTTATGCACTTTCGCTGTATGCTTAAGCAACTATCCATCAACATCCCTCTTCTTGAACCATTGGAAAAAATGTCAGGCTATGCCAAGAATATGAAGGAGCTGATCACCAAGAATCACACTATGAGTCAGGAGCTTTCTCTAGAGCTTTAACATTGCTGTGTTATCACTATGAAGTCCTTAGCTTAGAAACGTAAAGATCTAGGTGCTTTCACTATACCTTGCACTATAGGTGATGTGGAGTTCTCAAGGGCACTATGTGATTTGGGTGTTAGTATAAATTTGATACCTCTTGTGGTCTATAAGAAGCTTGGTTTAGGTGCCCCTACTCCTATAAATATGAAGTTGTTTATGATAGATAGAATGGTGAAGAAACCTATGGGGATACTTTATGATGTGTTAGTTAAAGTTGAGAAATTCATATTCCCTACAGATGGGATTTTTGATTATGAGGTTGACTTCGATGTCCCAATCATCTTGGGAAGGTCATTCCTGACCACAGGATGAGCTCTAGTGGATACAAAAATTGGTTGGATCATGTTTAGATTGAATGATGAAGAATTTGTCTTCAATATTCGTCAATCCATGAAGCATCCAGATGAGCTCAAGAGTGAGTTTTGGGAAATTGGTGAAGTCTAGCAGCCAATTTGTCTAAGTTGTGCCACGATAATAAATTAGCCGCTACTTGAGAGACAACCCAAGGTTTTTGATGTTATTGCATAGTTATAGGTTTATTTTCAATTTTTGGATTAATAGATAGTTGTTTTATTATTTTTTGATTACTATTTTTGACAATGAGTTAGTTGCATTTTGGATCATTGTGTATTTCATGAAGAGTATGTAGGTATAGGACTAAGTCAGCAAATTGGCTAAGAAGAACATTGGGTTTAGTTTCTACAACTGGGCTTACGAGTCGTATTACTCTTTATAACTCATAACCCCATCTCGTAGCGATTTCTAGCGGGTAGGATAATTGTGCACTCCAATTCATGAGCCAACTTTATGACTCGTAGATCAATATACGAGTCATAAATAGGGTTCGTAGATCTTAGGTAAGTTTTTGAAATTTTTTTAAGTGTTGAAGGTTCTACGAGACCATGACTTACCAGTCGTAGATCCATCTATGACTCATAGTTGGATTTTCGTAGGCCTAAGCCCAATAATTTTAACTTTTACCTGGTAGAGGTATAAAAGAGGGTCAAATTACTTTGACCACACTTTTGACCTTATTGACCAAAATTTCCCAAAAACTTTCCCCTTCCCCTTAAATTTCCAATCAAATTCCAGTGGCTGTGACCTATTTTCCGATGATGTTTTCGGTACCTAGGGTTTCATGTTCATTGATCTTCTCTTTTTTTGTTCTTCAAGTTCATCTCAATTGTGGTAAGTACTTCTTTTAATTTTAACCTCTAATTTTCCTTGTTTCTAATGGTTTGATATGATGGGTTTGATGTTTAATCATGAAATTTTTGTTAAATGTGAAATTAGAATTGCCCTTAATTGAATTGATTGTTTAAGTTTGAAATTAGGTGTTACAGCCTTGAATTGTTAATTTTGTGACTATGAAATCATCAACCATGTTTGATTGAATGATATTGAATATTTTATGATGAAATGGTGATTGATGACATAGGAGCATGATTTGGTATGAATCATATAGGAATGGCAAGAAACTTAGGTTATTCCATGCTTAATCCTTTTTGATGGGGCAAATATATGTTGAAATCATGCTTGGGGATATAGGTGTAGGATTGGAATTGATAGTATGCTTGCTTCGATGTTGTTGATTAAGTGATTGAATATGTTTTTAGGGTCCGTATGATAGACTTAGAAAAATCAGGTATATATGATTTCTTGTTCACAAGAGTCTGTTATGACTCTTAGATTAATCTACGAGTCATAATTGCCCCTCATGGGGAATGCCAAAAACTTGATACTTTGAGTATTCATCAGACGAGACCTTCTACGAGTCATAGATCATTTTACAACTCGTAGATAGGTCTCGTAGATCCTTGCCGAATTTTTAATTATTCTCTAGAATCTTATATGACCCAATCTACGAATCGTAAACCACTGTATGAGTCATACCTAGGTCTAGTAGACTTTTCCAGTGACCAATATTGGTCTGAAGTATTGGTCTATAAGAGCACTTTATGACTCATAGTGCTCACTACAACTCATAAAGGGGCTTTCGCAGAGCCTTTCTACAACTGATTCAGATTACTTTTTGCATTTTATTTCTTTATTTTTGGGGCCATGGTTCATTTATTTCTATAATTTAGGTACTATGTCCCTAAAAGGGAATGCTCAAAGATTGAGGCCTTTAGGAGAAAGTTCAGGGATGAGCTTTAGATACTGAACAAAAACCTTAGCTGAGTGGGTGATTGGAGATATTTGATGCCCAGCCTGGTCCAGAGGCACGTCGACTCAGACTAGAGCTTCTGCTAGAGCTGGACAACCTCAGGCTTAAGTTGATTGTCCTTCCCAGTCTGAAGTGGAAGGAAGTGATGGGAGTGGGAGTAGCATGCCCCACGTGACTCTTTCTGAAGAGGAGACAAGTTCTACAGAGGGCTTTGATGACAGGGGAGATGTCGAGTCCTCCATCGCACCATTTTCTTCGTTAGCACTGGATACCTATGCCAACTGGTGGTGCATCAAGGATATGAAGGTTATATTCTTCGAGGGTACACAACCAAAGGAGTGGGACAAGATGACTTTTTCCATCTATGAGGAGCCTAGGTCATTGATGATGAATTGAGCCGTGTCCTAGTATCACGACCTAAGGATAGGGCCTAGACGTGACACGGCAAATGGGAACCCAAAGGACCCCCAAACAAGCCTCTTAACATATCATACTCATATCCTTGGTCATGGAAGCAAAATGAACAACAACAAGAGATATAAGAAAGGGAAATTGGACAAAGGGAAGTCTTGATATTTATATAACATGAAAGAGTCAAAGCTCAAAGCATGAGTACATCAATTGTTCCAACAACACCTCTAAACATAGATTGGAGCGGGGGCGAAGACACTTTTCGAGCTCATCCTTATAGTTTCAAGTGTTCAACATAAAGAAATAACAAATGACAAGAGTAGCATAGATAGTGTCCCATGAAGATATAGTTTCAAGTGTTCAACATAAAGAAATAACAAATGACAAGAGTAGCATAGATAGTGTCCTTGAACTTGAGGACTCACCAAGGCTTATCTCCAAAGCACCAAACTAGCCAAGTGAATGATGATCAAGAGGCACTCTAGTTCTGACATGGTAACATCATGTAGGCATAAAGTATATGTTAGTACATTTGAATGCACTAGGTATGTAGGATGCGATGCAACAAGACATAGGCAACATAGTCAAAATACATAATCATAAGCAATGGATAAGTATAATATCAATATGGTATGTATAATAAATGTTTGAGGTAAAACATGCTTGTAAATCATATAACTTGCAAGTATAGATTACATGTGTAAGAATAGACCATATCAACATTAGCCTAAGCATACTATTACTTGAACTTCAAGGTAGGCCATCCCCTTGAAGGTGATTGAGGCTTGTCACCCCCTCAACAAGGTGATTGGGCACGCCACCCCCAATAAGGTATGGTCAACTTGCAATACCACAGATATTTTCCATCTATTCAATGCATACATACAATCCCTTAATCATCTTAAAGTCACAAGATTTGTAAGCCATGCAATAGACCATCAATAACTCAAGAATCCTTGTCAAGACATTTTATCAAACACTTGGCGGTTGTATAATGCTAGTTCAAAATCATGCAATTCAAGAGTGAAATAATATGGGAAAACTAGATGTAAATCAACCCATTAACACATAGTAAAACCTTTATGTAAGATACCTTGAAATCCTTCATCAAATCTCATAATAAATCATAGTTTCATAGCTCAAAACATGCATAGTCAATTAACATTTCATAAAACCTCAACAAATTTTATATTCAAAATTCATAATAAGAGTTACCCATAGATAATCCAACTTCAAAACATGCAATTTTCATAAAAAGAAAGGTCGAGCACCCTGGGTGAAAGAACCCAATGGTTGAAACCCACATACCTCAAATTTGGATTTTCTTAATGTAGCCTTGAAGGAGACTTGAAGCTTTAATAGAATTCTTGAGATCCAAAATTAAGCTTGGAATACTTGAATTTGGATGAAATATTTGGTTGTGTTAGAGAAGTTTTTGAGAGGGTCTTGAGTGATATAGAGTTGAAAATGGCCAAGTATAGATCTTTTGACGCATAAGTGGGCATGGGGCTATGAACCTAAGGCCCTTGGGCTGAAATAGATTTTAAGGGAAAACGTAAAACTGATCCACGCATGTGGCGCATCAAGTCCAGGGCGCAGATCGCCACTGGAAATCAAAATTTTTGAAAAATCATTTTTCGCTATGAGTCCTCTAAAATCAGGGTTATACCCATTTCCCACTCAATTTTGTCTCTAATCACAAATATAAAGTTGAATTTTTGATTTCACGTATGGATTTTGGGATATATAAAAATTACAATTATAGGCATTTTCGAAGCACATTTTTGGGGCATTTCACCCAGGCCTGCGGGACATGATGATACAATATGGGTTGATGTAGCTGACAAAGTCACTTGGATGATATTCACCAGTTTTGGTGAAGGAGTTCTATGCAACATACGCAGCCACCATTCAACGTAATCTTCCCAAGGGGTAGAAACCTCTGACTCAGCCCAGGTTGATAGAGATACCAGTGAGAGGTCGGTGGGTAGACATTTTTGAGAAGACAATCCATTGTATGCTTTTTGGTCTCAAGTTTCACGCCCCCAGGTCAACAGTAAAGTTTGATCAAAGGTTGGGGTTGGCCAGGAGCTTATTGGTTATGAAAGATCCAGTATAACGGACCTTACTTTTGAGATGGCCGCCTAGTCATATTGCAGAGTAGGGTCCGGAGCCTGCTTGGGTCAACACCCATACTGAGCCTATAGTAAAGGCTTCACTCAGTGTTTCCACTAAGTTTTGGTGGGCCATTATTAGATCACGCATTCAGCTAACTTTGGCATATAATACACTTATGTTGGAGCATGGCATATTGGTTGCCAGCATCTTGGTTGGCTATGACATCCAGTGGGCCCGACTCATAGTAGAGAAGATACATGAGTCAGCACTGAAGAGGGCCACATCCATCCCATTCCTATGTTTGATCTACAGACTCTGTGTAGACTCATAGGTGGAGATTTTGCACCAGCTGGATCATTTAGTGGAGGCCCAGCATACTTTAGAGCCTAGCTTGGTAAAGGCTGATAAGAACCTAGTAGAACTTTAATGGGTAGAGCCTCTAACCCTGCCATAGATGTTCATTCTGAAGCCACCACTTGATGATTTGGTGACTGCCACCACTACTACTGATCAGAGACCTAAGAAACCCGAGTCAGTTGATGTTGAGAGGGGTCCTTCTATATCTGCTCCCCCACCAAAGGCCACTACTACATAACCTTCTACAGCAAGCATGGTTTGTCTGTCCGCCACTTCTATCCAGGCCATGGTGCAGTGGCTATCATGTGTTAAGGCCCAATTATCTTAGTTTATTCAATAGATTAGGCCATGGATCTGGCTGGCTATTGTAGACTTAGAGAAGTGAAATCAGACATTCACTATTTTTACTATTCAAGAGCGTGTTTCTACAGTGGATGCCCGCATCGATGCCTTTGAGAAGCAGATTTAGAAGAGATTTGCTGAGGCCTGGCCTTCAAAGTTATCAGTCATCCAGATAGAGATCTAGAAGCTTAGGGATGACATGACATCACCATTTGCAGTGCCATTTACACTACTAGAGTCGACACCTCCGGAGCTACTATTTGATTTAGTTGCTTCTGCGGAGCCTACAAAGACTTCCTACAAGAAGAGACCCATTATAGAGGGTAATGAGCCAGTTGAGAAGAATGTACATACAAAGCTCTTAGTGGATGAGGAGTTCGAGCTTGCCTTAAGGGCATCGAGGCACGAGGAGGAGATGGGCTAGCTTGTGAGCATGATAAGGCGATGGGTATTAGCCCTTTCGGATAAAGTACCATAACTAAGGAGACTACCCCGTAGGAGAAGGAGGGCCAGACTCAGCCTAAGACTGGCACTTAGGCACCCATGTATGTTTTTTACCCCTATATATTCTATTTTTGCTTGATTCTGTGCCTTGGGAACAATGCACATATTTTCGATGGGGTGTGGGTAGTTATGGGCCTCAGTGAAGTCTGAGTAGCTTATGGTCCATGACTACCCCAATTTTGATCCCAAGTTTTCTTGCCTCTGTTCTTTTTTCTCGTGGATATTTAATTTCTGTTGAACCGACATATTTAGGATATTTAGATAATATTCGTAGCATATAGTACTAATACTTATGGCATATAGCATGTTTTTATGTTTTGTTTTAAAAAATGGTACCCACCAAAAATATTTTGATTAGTAGTTAGATGAAAACCATGCATGTTTAGGTGTTTGGCAATATTTGTTCTGATAAAGTAAGGGTAATTTGAGATATGAAGCATGATCTGTGAATTTTGTTGTTGATAATGTATGCAATGTCACGTATATGTGAGATTATTTTGCTAGATTCATGTATTTTGTGCTAATTCAGAACTTGCTCTGTTACACTAAGTTAGATTGTAGGTTAAATAAATTAGGAAAGGATCGTAGGCATTTGTTCTTTATTTAGTCTACTTTAGCCTAAAATGACCAATCAAATGATGTTTTATCCCTTGTTTCAAATATTTGAGCCTTACATGTACCAATTCTTTCAAAACACCTAATTAGCCTAGCTTTATCTAGTGAGAGACCTTGAAATTGGCCCTAGTCTTTCCTTGAGCATTGTGAACCTTGATTGAGGCAAAAATCCTAAGTAGAGGGTGGCTACCAAAAGTGGCCCTGGTTCGGAGGAAAGATATTATGTACTTCAATACATGCTAAAGTTAAGGGTGGACGGTGTAAGGGTAAAGCACAAAAATAAAGTGTTGAGTTGGGAATGAGGAGAAAAAGAAGAAAAATCATATACCGGGTGCAAGAAAAATGAAAGATGCCTTAGATATGAGCTAAAAAGCAAAATGAAGTGTAGAAATAAGGTAGCTGAAAAATGAAAAGAAAACACCCGAAAAAGCTTGAATGAAGAAAAAGAAAGAATAAGGTGAAACAAATAGAGTTGGTAAGGTGAAAGTGACGAAAAGCGCAGTTTCAATGAGGGCCTTTAGTCACTATTTTTCAAAAATGGCATACCAAAACCCCTAAGCCTACGTTACAAGCCTAGCAAGTCCTAAAGTAATCTTAGTCCAGTTAGTTGAAGGTCTAAGTTATGAGTGTAAGGCAAAGCCTAGGGTATTATTCATCATGCATGAATATCTTTTATGAGAGCGAGTGTTTTTTCCCAGTCCCAAAGCTAAATATGAAATCATCATTGAGTGTCAAAAATGGGATTCCTTCATTTAAGGGCACTTGCATTGGATTGTTAGCATTTGACTTCTTTAGTGATTGTGGACTGTTGATATTCCCTTACTTGTCATAGTTATGTTGTTACATGCACCAGTTTGCATTAGTTTGCTAAATAGCTATCTAATCTTATTTTGAAAAGCTGATGTGGGTATCTTAGCTTGAATATATGTGATGTATGCCATTGAGTTGAGGTCTGTGTGTTACTGTATTGTCTATATACATTGAGTCATCGCTTGAGGATAAGCAATAATTTTAAGTTGAGGATGTTGATATGCTGTCAAAACACAACACTTTTAGTGCCTAAAACTTAGGATTTTGTGTGTTCCAAATGCAACATTTATGGTTTGTAAGTGTTTTGTGTTTAGTGTTGCAGGAAAGCAGTTTGGCATGACTTTGGGGCTAAATTGCAGATTTTTCTGATTTTTGATGATTTACGAGACCCTCTACAAGTCTTATATCAGTGTATGAGTCATAGAGGTAGTTTTGTGACATATTCTAGTGAAGATTGAGATTTGAAGTTCATGTCCACGAGACCTTTATAAAACTCGTAAAGCATTCTACGAGTCATATAGATAGATTTCATGAAGATTTTCAGAGAGGGATAATTTGAAGAAGTTGAAGCCTATGAGTCTAAAGTACGAGTCGTAAATTAGTTTACAATGGTAAAGATAGTTCATAGAAGTGAAGTCTAAGATCCCAAGAGCTTATTACGAGACCCCAATTATGACTCATAGAAGCCTCTACGAGTCATAGATGGGTTTCATGGAGTCCGCCGACCAGTTTTTCTATTTTATTAAGGACTTAATTATAATTATTATAAAGAGTATTTTTAGGTCATATTTCACAGAGGGCCATCAGTTTCATTGTAATTAGGGTTACAGTACAATATTTAGAGAGGAAATTGAGGGAATACACTTGTGAATTAATTTGATCATGTTTTCTAGTTGTGGCCAACATTAGAACTTGCCTAGTGCTAACTTCCCGATCCAGGTGGTAATGAATAGGAAAAGAGATTGATTAACAAGATTCATTGATGTGTTTCTCGTCTAATCAACCAACCTAGACCAAGGGGAGATTGAATAGGACTATAGATAATGGTTAGTATTGTACACTATGGAAATGTGCCAAGTCACATAGTAAAATTTTCCTCTCACCTAGACCAAAGGACTTGGTAAACTTAAATTACCGTCCTATATGTTATGCTCTAGTTAAGAATTGGGTTATTCGGTGTTATTGAGTTGGTGAATTATGGGGAACAAAATACCCAAATTGCTCTCTATTATTGATTCTCTTCTGTTATAGTTAGTGTAGTTTGTTTTCTTATTGATTACTTAAAACTCTCTCCCCCTTTTCGGGGAATTGAGTTGATTAATTCTTTGAATTACTTATTGGTGAATTGTTGTGAGTCTTCGTATTGCCTGTGGGATTTAACTTAACCTTGGTTAGGTTTTACATTTGACAATGACCACTTTATCATCCAAAAGAGATGTGTAACTTGGGTTTGATCACTAAGGCCACCACATGGCCCACCACACGGTCCTTGAAGCGTCACACCACACTTGTGGGGTTAATATGTGGCGTCTTATAGTCCAAAACTCCTCATTAAAGTCCACACACTCCACATAAGGCCAAGGGCCACTCCAATGAGGCTCCACACGGTCTGTATAGCTTTACAGACTGTGAGGGCTTTCTAAAAGAGTCACGTTAGTTCAAAACTTTTTTGAAACCAAATTTCCAAGCTCCAATGAGGTCGTACAACGTTCGAGTCCTTACATTTGCTGAAGGGCTAAGCATTCTCTTAGAAACTTATTGTGGAGTGGGATGCCAAAATAGGGGTTCAATTTGGATAAGTGGGTACACTATGTCATTTTTGAAATAGGCTGGGTTATCGAAGAAGGGGCCTTTGGTGGAAGAACTTGATTGAGAAGTGGCTAAAGGGTTTGATTTGTGTGGTATAGTTTATACCATTTCGTTTTTCTGTGAAAAATTGTATAGATAATTGATGTGGCTTTCCATCTCTAAAAAATTTTGGGTGACACTGTCAACAGCCACCGAGCAAGAAGAAATTGGAGCGGGGGCTTTAAACCACCTTGTTAGAAGTTTAAAACTCTGGTGCATGGCTTTTGTCCACCACTTTGGATGTTGAGTGTGACTTTTGGATGCCACCTTAGAGCACATATTTTGAAGAAGTTGAATTGGTTGATTATCGTTCTTCTACTGGTAGGAGTCATAATAGTAGGCTCTTCTTCGGATTGCTTTGGCACGTGTTCTCCAGGAGGAACGATTGTGGCATGCCTTTCATGGCATAGTCTGCTGAGATTTGATATTTTAGCTAGCACGATTGTGGAATGCCTTTCATGGCATAGTCTACCGAGATTTGATATTTTAGCTAGCTTGGTCCAGCCATACCACATGAAAGGCATATATATATATACACCATTCGAAAAAGCCATAACCTTTTGAAATTGTAACAATCCTTCAATATGACAACTTTATTTGCTTTTAATATGATAAAATATAATTAAGTAAATATAATAGTATATAATATAAAATATAAAAAATATACTAAATTTACTTTTATGTTAGGGGTACTATAGTAATTTAACATTCAAGTTAGGGAGTTCAAGCACTATTGAAAAATCAATTATCTCTAGATATAATGTTATAATCCAAAAATATAATTGAAGATAACTAGAACTTTAGTAATATTATATTAATAAAAGTTGTTGAGATAAATTTATAATGCTAAATTTTTTATATAGAAAGAACTTAATAATTTTAGAGTATTTTATTAATTTTAATATTAAGATATATAAACTTAATTAGATTACTTATGAACGTGTGAAGTGCAAGTTAATTACCTAGTATATATATAAAAGGGAATGTTAGGCCAGCTGATGTGGCAGCTTCTAAAGCATGCAATGTTATTTATCTTCCCCCCCCCCCCCC
>DF357527.1:16066-61611 GCA_000787875.1 Solanum virginianum
AACCTCAATCAAGGTTCACATGTTCAAGGATAGACCAGGGCCAATATAAAGATATTTCATAAAATAAGGCTAAGCTAGCTAGGTGTCAAGAAAGAACAGGTACATGAGAAGCTCAAACAATTGGAACAAGTTCTGAGTCCATACATAATACATAAATGCGATTAAATAAGCTCACACACACATGACATCACATACATAATCAAGTATAGACTCACAGATCATGCTTTAAACATCAACTTGCCTTTTCCTTATCAGAACAAACATTGCCAGATAATCACATGCATGATTGCAAAAATAACCAACAATCTCAAATTTTTTTTTAGGGTACCAAATTTTCAAAACATTCAAAAAGCATTTTAATATTGTATATATGCCCAAAAGATAGTAACTACTATATATCTACAAATTATTTGCACTACCTAAACATGTAGATTAAAAAAAATAAACTCATCTACAAGGAAAAAGAAATACGACAAGAAAACCTTGGGATAAAATATTTGGGGTAGTTGGACCCTAAGCTACTTAGACTTCATCAAGATCCATATCTGCCCACACCCCATCAAAAAAGTTGTGCATTTTTCTCAATGCATCAAATTAAGCAATAATAGAGAATATAGGGGTAAAATAAAATATACCATGGGTTGCCTCCCAAACAGCGCTTGATTTATTATCGCAACACGACTTAGACCACTTGGTTACTCAAACTTCACCAATTTCTCAAACCTTGTTCCTCCATAATTTTGCTTTTTCTTCCACCTTGAACTTATGAATTGGACCCCTAATTTATTTTCAAACTTTCTATCATGCTCAAAGGGTGGTGGTATAAAAATGAGAGGAACGAGTATTAGATATTGCATGATATTTGACTTAGAGGCTCCCAATATAAGCTTCTTGTAGACCGCAAGAGGCTTCAGATTTATGCTAGCACTTAGATTACATAGTGCCCTTGCAAATTCAATATCTCTAATTATGTAGGGTATGGTGGACATCTTCTCTACTAACTCGATGAGAGGAGTGTTGATAGATAGATGTATTAACATGGAGAGAGTGCTTGACCTTGCTTTCCTCCTCCCTCTTCTTGAGTCTTTGATGGAAAGGACGAGAAGGCCTAGTAACAGGCTTGTACTTCTTTGACTCTTCAACTGATTCATTTACCACATCCTTGCCACACTCGTCCCCTTCAACCACATCCTTATCTATAACTATTTCCTCACGAATATCTTCTACAACAACTAACATAGGAGGATCAATAGTATTCTCACCACACCCACTAGTAACCTCTATACATTGCCCTTCATCCTCAGAACTTTGCACTATATCACTAGTCAATGTAACACTCTGATGCTGCTTAAGTAGAGTTGGTACCTGACCAAATTGTTGCTGAAGTTGTTTAATAGCCACAAAATGAGACTAATTTTTTATTTATATTTGCGATTTCTGATTTCATTCCACATAGAGTCTCATCTCGTGTCTTAGCCTTTTTTAACAGGAGATCAAACATCTCCTCAATTCTGGAGTTGATTATGCTTGTATCGTGATGGTATGGTGGTACATAAGGATCATTCTTGAAACCATTTCTATTACTCCACTCGGCATCTGGACCCCTATTTTGCTCATAATAACCACCTTGGCTATCTCTATAAGAACATTCTCTTCCATGGGTCCAATTATAGTTTCCTTGACCTTGGCGCCAATGGTCATGATTGGACCATTGGACATTGGTCTAAAAACCCCATATCTAATCAGCTAAAAACCAAGTGTTCTATTCGTAATATAGCTCTTCATACATGGGCATATATGAAGGCTAATGTTGTGATCAGAGACACTCCGCAAATATTTTTTTTAAATGCCCTGGAAAGAAACAAAAGAAAATAAAAATAAAAACAAAAGTAAAATACAAGAGAATCTAGAAATCAATACTTGAACTAACTATTAGTGAAATCAATTCAAGAACTTAGCCATATTCCCCGGCAACAGTGCCATAATTTTTGGTGATGTTCACGCTCCAAAAACAAAGTGGTCGCAGTCAATAATAAATCTAACCATAGGTTAGGGTCAAATCCGTAGGGAATATGGGGCTTGACTATATAGATTCACTATCAACATTTCAAGCATCGATTACTAAAATCTCTAAATGGGGAGGGGGGGTTGGTTTGTGATTTAAGAAAAGAAATAAAAATAGGAACAAACACTAAGGTAATTATATGGGAAGACACTCAAATTTAACGACAACGTGGGAATCATGTTCTCCATGATTCGTTGACTCAATTACCCTAGACAACATAACTTTAATTGGGAATTCGCATGCAGGATGGTAACTTAGGTTCTTCCAGCCCTCTTGTAAAGGTGAAGGTCGAATTTCACCATGGTACTTGGTCAGCAATCATGGTGTGCCAACTAACCGTTACTCATTATCCCAGTCAACCTCCTCTTGGCTAGGTTTGGTTCATAAGATGAGAATACATCAATCGAATTCTGTCGTCTACTTCTCTTTTCCTATTCGTCACTACCTTGGTTGAGATTATGATAGTAGGCGAGATTTGGTGTTGGCCACCATTAAATAACAATCAAAATGAAAGGAAATAAACAATATATGCAAAAACCAAACTAAAAAAATGCATAAAGTCTAGGTTATTTCAAGTCAATTACTCATGTTTTCCACAACCCCATGTTGTGGGTGCTTAGTTACTTAAGGCTAAGGTAAAATCAATAATAATGAAAATCGAAGACATAGTTGAGAGTTTACCCAAAATAATGAAGAACAATCACACCACAAATTGCAAACCACAAGTTTGGATTAATGGAGAATGAGTACAATGTGAGATTTGCAATCCCCAAAAGTGGGTCTTCCCATTAAAAATGAGAATCTACAGTAAACCCTAGAAAAACCCTTAGAATATTCAAGAGAGAATATACAAAGTGTTTTATAAAAAAATTCAATGTCTCTGCTCTCTTTCTAAAACCCTATCATTAAGTATTTATACTATTTACAATTTAATCGTAATAATTAAATAGAAAAGACAGCTGGCAGCAGGTACGTCGCGCAGATATGACTTGTAGGGTGACCTACGAGTTGTAATTGGGGTCTTATAGTCAACACTTGACCTTTTGGACTTGACTATTACGACCCACTGTTATGAGTCATTGCTTGGGCTATGACTCGTATGCTCCTCTCGTAGTCTAGGGCTTCAGTTCTTGGTTCAAACTTTTATCTCTCTGTTTCTTGCTACGACCCCACTTATACGAGTCGTCGTGAGACCTATGACTCGTAGAGGGACCTCGTATAGCTCACCTCTACTTGGCAGATTTCTGATTTTGCTTACTATTTCTTGCTATGAGATCATCCTACGACTCGTAGCATAGGATATGATTCGATGAATGGCTCGTATGTCCTGCACTTCAGTAAAAATCTGTAATTTTCTCCCAAAATTATTCCAACCTATCTTTTCTTCAATAACAACATAAAAACACATAAAAATTATAAAAAGTCGCATTAAGAACTCCCAAAATCCCTTGTTTTAGGCACCAAATGTATTGTATTTTGATAGAACATCACTCCACGAGGCTGATTTGAGATGACTTGATCAAGATGATTTGATTGGATGGATTTTCTTATAAACATTGAGTCTTAAGAGGAGTATCGAGCACTAAATGAGTAAGAGTTAATCCAACTTGCACTCATCAAACTATGCAACCAAGCATAGATGAGGATTTGAACCATCACATTACATTGTGGTTCCCTCTTGGTAGAGTCCCTGAAACAATAGAGGACTTTTTTTTATTTGCTGGTAGTCCCTAGTGGATTCTATTCGTTCCCTACTTGGCAAGTACAAAATGGCTGTGGCAATATCAGCGTGATTGTTGTATAATCACTGGCTCATAAGTGATTATTGTCGGATAAGAGAAACTCCCAGAAATTTCCCACCTTGAGTACTTTGAGATGAGGTGAGATGAGATGAGTTGAGATGAGTCCCTTTGAGATAATTCTGATTTGATTGATAAGGTTTGTTGGGTTATATGGATCATTTGTCTACTCTTTGTTCTTGCTTTAGATGGATACTTGACATATTGATTATTATTATTCTGAGTTGATTGTTGTTTGTATATTATTCTACCTGTTTTGATTTTATTTAGCTTGTTTACATATCATATATTTCACGTGGCGTTGCATCATATTTTGATGCAGATATAGGGATTAGAGATCATCAACATGCGTATCATTGAGGATCTTAGACATTTAGCTGATTGGTGAGCCTCCCCTACTTTGGAGGATTCATTACCTTTATTTTCATCCTACTTTAGAGTTGAATTGCTTAGCTTTATTTTTATTAAGGTAGCCATGGGTCTGTCATTGGCACTACCTGATAGTGATAGAGGCTTCATAGATTAGAGTTGAATGTTGATTATTAAGATTGTGAGTTGGTTCTTTCTACTAGCCTTCTATTACATTATTATTATTATTATTATTATTATTATTATTATTATTATTATTATTATTATTATTATTATTATCATTATCATTTTAAGACTAGATGATAAGATGTGCCCATTTATTCTTCCTTTGTCTTTTGTTGATTTGTAGAGATTATTGATTGAATAATTGTGATGAGGCCAAGTGGTCCGCTTGGGAACTAGCAATAGTATCTGGGTGTTAGTCACGTCTTGGGTCTCCTCTCGGGGCGTGACAATCTTTGTATTAGAGCACGAGTTTGAGTGTCCTAGTGAGTCTATGAAGGCATGTTTAATAGAGTCTTTATTTCAAGTCAATTACTCATGTTTTCCACAACCCCATGTTGTGGGTGCTTAGTTACTTAAGGCTAAGGTAAAATCAATAATAATGAAAATCGTTTATGGGTGTGTCGTTGACCACACTTGATAACCAGGAGACTATAGGACATTAGGAATTGTTTCCCTTCATTCATGTTCTAAATCATGCTATAGAGTTATGCTCTATGAAAGTTGTTTTCTAATTCGTGCTTTGCGCATTGCAGAATTATGATCATGCCTCTCAGAAGAGCCGATAGAGGTAGAGGACGTCCCGCTAGGAAGAATGTCAACCCACCTAAGCCTTAAGGACATGAGAAGCCCGTGGAACAAGCTATCCCTATTGTGCAATCCCCACAAGATGAGGTCTCCAATGCTGAGCTTTGCCAGGCTATTAAACTCTACCCTTAGTGGCCACAACACCTGTTATGAGATAAGGAGCTGGTCGACAGGTAGAGTCTGGGAATTCTTGAGGATGAATACACCTGAGTTCACAGGGTCTGCATCTACTGAGGATTGTGAGAACTATGTGGATGAGCTTTAGAAAGTGTTCCAAGTGATGCATGTGGCTGATGCTAACAGAGTGGAACTTGCTGTTTACCAACTCAAGGGTATGGCCAAAATTTTTTATGATCAATAGAAGAAGGGTAGAGGAGAGGATGCCCTCGTGCTAACTTAGGCTATGTTCGCGGAAGCTTTCTTGGGGCGCTTCTTCCCATGGGAGCAAAGAGAGGCAAAAGTGAAAGAGTTCTTGAATTTGAAGCAGGGCTCTATAACTGTGCAAGAGTATGGTCTAAAGTTTACACAACTGCCTTGCTATGCTCCGAAAATCACTGCTGAGATGAGGGGGAGGATGGGAATGTATGTGGATGTGGTTGAATAGAGGGCCAAAGAGAGATGGGAGGGGAGCAATACTTGTGAGTGATGTGGATATCGAGAGACTGATGACCTTTTTGCAACAAGCTAATGAGGAGAGGTAACATGATAGAGAAGAGCTTAGAAGCAAGAAAGCTAAAACATCCAGCCATCAGGCTAGAATGAAAGGCAATGGTAACCAATTTCTAGTGCTATCATCTGCTAGTGCACCTGCGCCCACTTATACGAGTCGTCGTGAGACCTATGACTCGTAGATTGCTAAAACATCCAGCCATCAGGCTAGAATGAAAGGCAATGGTAACCAATTTCTAGTGCTATCATCTGCTAGTGCACCTGCGCCTAGAGTTAGAAATGATCAGAGGTTCTAGAATGTTGGAGCACGTGAGTCTCAGTTATAAGCTAATATGACTCAAGATTTATAAGGTAAACCATGGTACATGTGGCAAGTTACACATGGGTAAATACCGCGAAGGGAGTGATGTATGCTAGAAGTGTGGCCAAGCAGGTCACTATTAGAGAGATTTTCCACCGTGGGCTGATCAGGTTCAATCTTTTGTACCAACCCCACCAGCTAAGGGACATAAAAAAGGTACAATGTCAGGTGCAAGCGGAGCTACAAACTGTTTGTATGCCATGGGTAGTCAACATGATTAGGAGAACTCCCCAGATTTTGTGACAGGTATGATTCGAGTCTCTTCTATCTATTGTTATACGTTGATGGATCTTGGTACCACATTATCTTTTGTAACTCATTATGTGGTAAGTAGATTTGGTAGAATCCCTGAGAGTCTTCTTGAACCTTTGATGTTTCTACTCTCATGGGTGAGTCTATTCGGGCTGAAAGAGTCTATAGAGCTTATGTGGCGTCCATCCATCATAAGGATACTATCATTGATTTGATTGAGGTAGATATGACTGATTTTGATTTGATCCTTGGCATTGATTAGCTTCACACCTATTATGCCTCCGTTGATTGTAGAGCCCGAACCGTTAAGTTCTAATTTTTGAATAAACCAGTTTTAGAGTAGAAGTGTGATTCTATAGAACCTAAAGGAAAGTTTATCTCATATCTTAGAGCGACAAAGGTGATTGCTAAGGGTTATATTTATCACCTCGTGCGAGCAAAATCTAATGATGTTGAGTCTCCTACTCTTGAGTTAGTTCCGATAGTGAATGCGTTTCCCGAGGTCTTTCTTGATGATCTTCCTAGAGTCCTACCTGACAGGGAGATTGACTTTGGGATTGATGTTCTTCCCGAGACCAAACCTATCTCAACTCCACCCTATAGAATGGCCCCCATAGCCTCCTAATAGGAAGGTCGACTTTGGGATTGATATTCTTCTTAATACCCAGTCTATCTCAATTCCACCTTATAGGATGGCCCCCGCTGAGTTGAAAAAGTTGAAAGAACAATTGAAAGATTTTTTAGAGAAGGGTTTCGTAAGGCCGGGTGTTTCTCTTAGGGTGACCCTGTTCTATTCGTACGAAAGAAAGATGGGTCTTTTAGAATGTGTATTGATTATAGGCAACTAAACAAGGTCACAATAAAGAACAAATGCCCTCTCCCAAGGATAGATGACTTCTTTGACCAACTTCAGGGTGCCTCTGTTTCTCAAAGATAGACCTCAGATCTGGCTACCATCAGTTGAAAATAAGGGAATGCGATGTCCCAAAGACAACCTTTAGGACTAGATATGCCCATTTTGAGTTCTTGGTCATGTCCTTTGGGTTGACAAATGCACCTGCAGCCTTGCATAGACTTGATGAATAGAGTGTTCAGAAAGTATCTTGATATGTTTGTGATTGTGTTCATCAACAACATTTTAGTGTATTCGTGAGATGAAGAGGAACATGCAAATCACCTCAAAATTATCCTCCAAATGCTTATGGACCATAAGTTATATGCAAATTCTAGCTTTCCTAGACCATATTGTCTCCGGTGATAGTATTCGAGTAGATGCTCAAAAGATTAAAGCGGTTAGGACTTGGCCCAAACCAACCTCTCCAAATGACTTAAGGAGTTTCTTGGGGTTGGTAGGCTACTACCGCAGATTTGTTGAGGGATTTTATTCCCTATCCACACTATTGATTAAGTTACTCAGAAAAAGGTCAAGTTCCAAAGGTCTGATAAATGTGAGAAAAGCTTCCAAGAGTTGAAAACTAGATTAACTACTGCAGCTGTTTTAACCTTGGACAATGGGATAGAGGACTTTGTAATCTATTATAATGCTTCGAGAGTTGGATTGGGATGCATGTTAATGTACAGGGGGAAGGTGATGGCTTATGCTTCTAGACAACTTAAGATTCATGGGAGGAACTATCCAACCCATGATCTTGAGTTGGCAGCAGTGGTGTTTGCTCTTAAAATTTGGCGCCACTACTTGTATGGAGTGCATGTGGATTTATTCACCGACCATAAGAGCTTGCAGTATATCTTCAGTCAAAAAGAGCTCAACCTACGACAGAGAATGTGAGTTACTCAAGGATTATAAGATGAGCATTCTCTACCATCTAGGTAAAGCTAACATTGTTGTTGATGCTCTTAGTAGGTTGTCAATGGGTAGCACAACCCATATTGAGGAAGGGAACAAGGAGCTAGTGAAGGAAATGCATCGATTAGCCTGATTGGGAGTTCAACTTAAGGAGAATGATGAGGGAGGAGTTAGTGTTCAGAACAGGTCTGCTTCATCTTTGGTGTCAGAGGTGAAAGAAAAGAAAGATCAAGATCCTCTCATACTCCAATTGAAGGAGGCCGTCCATAAATAGAAAGTGATGTTCTTCTCCAAAGGGGAAGATGGAGTATTGAGATACTAGAGTGGATTGTATGTTCTAGATGTTGATAGTATTCAAGATAGAGTCATGGCTGAAGCTCACTGCACTAGATATTCCATTTATCCTGGCTCTACCAAGATATACCATGACTTGAGAGAAGTCTATTGGTGGAGGGGAATGAAGAGGGATGTTGTTGAGTTAACTCATTATGTGGTAAGTAGATTTGGTAGAATCCCTGAGAGTCTTCTTGTAGCAACATGATTAAATATGGTAATTATGGATAGGATGACCAAATTGACTCATTTCTTAACAGTTAAGACAACTAGCACTGCATAGTAGTATGCCAAGTTGTACATCCAAGAGATTATGAGGTTGCATGGGGTTCCTTTGTCCATCATTTCAGAAAGAGAAGCTTAATTCACCTCCCAATTTTGGAGATCGTTCCAGAAAGGATTGGGTACGAATGTGAATTTGAGCACAACCTTTCATCCATAGACAGATGGTTAGGCAGAGTGTACAATTCAGACATTAGAGGATATGTTAAGAGTCTATGTTTTTGATTTCAAGGGAAATTGGGATGATCACCAAACATTGATTGAATTTTTATATAACAACAGTCATCATGCAAGCATTCAGATGGCCCCCTATGAGGCCTTATGTGGGAGAAGGTGTAGATCACCGATTGGGTGGTTCGAGGTTTGGGAAGCAGAGTTGATTGGGCCTGATCTTGTCCATTAATCAATGGAGAAGGTTAATCTCATTAAAGAGAGGTTGAAGACTGCATAGAGTCACCAGAAATCCTACGCCAATGTGAGAAGGAGAGACTTAGAATTCGAGGTAAATGATTGGGCATGCTAGAAAGTGTCACATATGAAGGGTGTCATGAGATTTGAGAAGAAGGGAAAATTTAATCTATGCTATATTGGGCCTTATTGGATTGTGAAGAGGATTGGGAAGGTTGACTACGAGTTAGAGTTTCCCTCTGAGTTTGACAACATCCATCCGGTGTTCCACGTGTTGATATTGAAGAAATGTTTGGGAGATCCTAACTTGATGATCCCTGTGGAGAGCATTGGAGTGAAGGATAGCTTGACCTACCAAATCCTTGATCATCAGATTTGCAAGTTGAGAACCAAAGAGGCAGCCTCAGTCAAAGTCCTGTGGCGGAATCAATTCATTGAGGAAGATATGAAAGTAAAATATCCACACCTATTCGTGCCAAATAATGAGAACATTGAAGGTAATTTCCTTACTCTTAACTAATTAATTGTCTTTTCTTGAGTTGATTGTCTATTCTTGTGTTCGAATAGAGTTAATTGATGATTGAGAAAGAGTCGAGAGTCTGATTGATAGATGTGAACATTAAGATAAGTTTGAGTTTATTTATGCCTTGATATCCACCTTTACTCATCATTCGAGGATGAATTATCCAAATGGCGAGATGGTGTAACACCTGATAAAATTATCAAAATACCCTAGAGTAGAGATATATGCATAATGCATCTTCCCATGCTCCATTTATAAATTCGAGTCCAGATATGCGATCAGCATAAACATTAAATGGAGAAATGAACTCGGTCGATTTTTAGAGCGACTGGATCAAAAGATAATTTTTTGATCAGAAACAAAAACTAGTGTGAGTACCTGACAGAGGCGCATCGTGCCTCTATAGCGGACCTACACTTATGTTTTTAAATTTTATGATAGAGATTGGAAAACTTATTCAGAAAATTTTTGAAAAAAAAGCACTCGTACGCGACAGGTCCGCATTATAGACCCGCTTTCCCATAGTGTAAAGTTTTTAGAATAATTATGAGAGGCATTTTGAATAATTTCCAACCTCTCCTAAACTCAAAACACGAACAAAACAAGTCATTTTGATGTATTAAAGGGTCTAAATCCCCATCTCTAAGTCATTCTAAGTTAATGAAAGAGACTAGGGCTTGAAAGAAGAGAAGGAGAGCGTAAGATTGAAGAATTCAAGAAGGATTCTTGAGAGATTGATTTACAAAGCTTCATCACAGGTATGTAAGGCTAAACTAAAAGCATGAGATTGTTCTTTTATATGCCCCATAGATGGTCTTAGGAGTGAGTTAAAAGTTCTTGAGTCTATATATATAATTCTTGATTATTTTCTTGAGAAATTATATTTATTATGTGTATTTTCATATGTTGATGATCATCATAAACTTGTTTTCTTGAATTGAATATTTTCATGAGATATTGCATAAACCCTATATGTTAATTATCAAAAACATGCATGAAAGAAGATAGGGATTGAGTCTAGACCCTTGATTGAGAATGTCGATTATAATTGTGATTGTGAATATGAGAATGATGATAGGTTGATAATAGTTGATGGCCCATGAGTCTTCCTAAATGAACTCTAATGATTATCTATTTGATTATTCCCTAATGATTGTTCTAAGTCCTGAGTTATTGATTAATGAGATGATGAGAGTCCCTATGAGACTGATTAAATGATGAAGTTTCTCCACGAGGCTGATTTGTGATGAGTTGATCAAGTTGATTTGATTGGATGGATTGTCTTATGAGCATTGAGTCTTGGGAGGAGTATCAAGCACCAAAAGAGAGTTAATCCAATTTGCACTCGTCAAAATATATACCCAGGCATAAGTGAGGATTTGAACCATCATATTACATTGTGGTTCTCTCTTGATAGAGTTCCTGAAACAATAGAGGACTTTTTTGATTTGCTAGTGGTCCCTTGTGAATTCGATTTTTTCCCTACCTAGGAAGTACAAAATGGCTGTGGCAACATCAGTGTAATTGTTGTACAATCATTGGCTCATAAATGATTGTTATCAGATAAGAGAAACTCCCAGAAAGTTCCCATCTTGAGTACTTTGAGATGAGGTGAGATAAGATGAGTTTAGATGAATCCCACTGAGATGAGTGTGATTTGATTGATGAAGTTTAATGGGTTAGATAGGTCATTTGTCTACTCTTTATTCTTGCTTTAGATGTACACTTGACATATTGATTGTTATTATTCTAAGTTGATTATTATTTCTATATTATTCTACCTATTTTGGTTTCATTCAGCTATTTTACATACCTTACATTTTATGTACTGATGCTATTCGGCGCTATATCATTTTATGATACAGATATGGGGATTAGAGTTCATTAACAGGTGCATCATTGAGGATCTTGGATGTTCAACTGATTGGTAAGCCTCCCCTACTTCAGAGGATTCATTACCTTTATATTCATCCTACTTTATAGTTAGTCTTGCTTAGCTTTATTTTGATTGAGATAGCCATAGGTCTGTCATTGGCACCACCTAATAGTGATAGAGGCTTCATAGACTAGAGTCGTATATTGATTGTTAAGATTGTGAGCTAGTTCTTTCTACTAGTCTTCTATTACATTATTAATATTTTGAGACTACATGATAAGATGTACCTATTTACTTTTCCTTTGTCTTCCACTTATTTGTAAAGATTATTGATTGAATGATTGTGATGAGGCCAAATGGTTCACTTGAGGACTAGTAATAGTCTCTGGATGCCGACCACGTCTTGGTCCACCCCCTGGTCATGACAGGTTCAAACCACGCCTCGTAAAGGGGTTTTCATAGAATCAATCCGATCGTTTTAATGAAGGGTAGTTTTTGTCATTTCTATAAATCCTAGTCCTAAACTATCATTTTTTTGGATCTAAAGAGGCCTAAATTAGACCTTAACTCCTAAGGAACACTCATTCTCTTCATTCTTCCAATTCCTAAAAATTTTCTAATGAATTATTCTCCCTAGAAGGCAAGGAAAAAAGGACACGGGTTTCAAGGTTATTCCTAAAGGCTTCAAGTTTGGTTTTCCCAATCATACTAAGGTATGTAAGTTTGATTTGTAGGTCTTCTTTCACCCACAAAGTCCTTCATAATGTATTTTACCTTGTATTTTGAATTCCTTCAAGTAGATATGCATGCTAATGATGGTTTTATGATATTTATGTCATCAAATTATCTCATTAATATTCTATGACTTTGTACCAAGAATTTACATGTATTTAAGTTATTAATGATGACCCAAATGATGAGGTTTTCTATTGATGAAGTGTGGGTTATTTTGCACATTTTAAATAAGTATATTTTCATGATTTAAGTATGAATATGTGATTTATGATTGTTTCAATTTAAAAACCGTAAGACCCCACCTATGAGGGGTATGAGAAATACAAGAAAATAACCTTTGGAAATTTTTGGAAAAGCTATCAGTGTTTACGAGAGGGTTTCTACAAGTCGTAAGATAGACCATTGATCATATATGTTTTCGTGGAACCTGGTTAGACTTGGTGAAATTTGAAACCTTTCAAGAGTTCACTCTATGACTTATCAGATGATGAGTAAAGTCTTCTATGAGTCATTGACCATGTCGTGGAAATGACAATCAGAGAAAGGGTCTTTAAAAGTTTATAAGATGAAACCCCTATCTACGACCCATAGAATGGACCATGTCCCGTAAATAGGATCTCGTGGTCCTATCTAGTGATCTTTATAGGGAAAGTTCTAACCTTTCCTACTCCTTTAATAGCCTTATCTAGCCCCTCCATGACCCTTTATGCAAATCCAAGCCCCTCTATCATCAAGTCGAGTGCAAACGATTCTAATCGCCTAATTTGTAGCATGAGTTCGTATATGTATCAACTTCAAATCATAATATCTCTTAGCAAATAATGAATTATATGCCAAGTGACCCACCAAATGAAATATCTTTGAATTATCTTTTCAATGCAACTGTTTTCACCTCATTTAGAGTTCGGGCTAAAAAGTTATGCCTATTTTAATTGAGTACTGTCATACTGTTAGTGTCTACGACCCACTCTACGGGCCGTGGAATGACTTACGACCCATTAATGGGGTTTCGTGGAAATTGTTTGGCCAGTTTTAAAAGGGGTATTTTTGTCATTTCCCCACACCCTAAGCTAATGCAACATCATTTTGGCCCCTATTATGCCCTTTATCAGTATATACAACCCGAACTCACCTCATTCCTCCTCATTCCAGAAATACTCCAAGCCTCAAAACTCTCTCAATCTCTCTCAAGGTATTTAGATGTGAAGGCAAGCTAGGGTTTCGGGTTTTCCATCTCCAAATCAGATCTTCTCCACCAAAATCACACCAAGGTATGTGGGTTTGATTGTGGGAACCTTCCTTCTTACAAGTCCAACCATTCTACTTCTTAAACTACATGAAATCTATGAATCTTTATGGGTAGTTTATGAACTCTTGCATGTGATATTACTATTATTCATTCTATGATGGTTTATTTTTGTGCATTATCATGAAGTAAAATATCATGTGGAATTTATGATTCTATATGAGTATTGAGGAAGTCTTAACTAGGTTTTACTTGATAAAATGAGTTTCATGTTCCCATGCCCATGTTTTTGGAAGATGATGTATATTATTATAATGGGTTGTTTAAGAACGAGCCAAACTAATTATATTCCACTATATGTTTTTAAATATGATTTCAAAATGATAAGGGTTTTATTACAATATTGATAGGTTGATTTGAATAACTTTAAAATGAATTGATTTTACTTCTCTTGTCTTATACTCTTGGAATGCATGATTTTATGTACATGTGCATATACCTACTATGTTTGACTAAATTTACATGATGATAGGATTTCTATGTGAATGAATGATTATTGCATGAATCACAAGACAAACATGTTATGACAAAGTATTGGCTCCCAAGTATGTATTAAACTCATGAAAATTTTTCATGATTTGTAAGTAAAATGTTGAGCCCTTATGCTTGATATTCTAACCTCTTGTGAGTAAATCATGTATACATGAAGGGGTCATGCATGATAGCTATTTTTACCCTCATGTACTCTACTATCTAATGCTCACTAGAAGAGGTTATGTATGTTACAATCTCTATCCTCATGTGTAATGCAATGCCTACCAGAAGGGGTCAAGTCTTTGCTATGTTTTTATCCTCTAATACAAGGTATATGCCACGTGTATGGTAATGTATTTGAATGAGCTACTCATGCCATGTTATAATGCTTTATAAGTTATGCAAGTTATGATTAAACTTATGATTATTTCAAGTATTCCGTGGGACTAGACCTAGTATCGAAAGAGGCTTAAGTTGGGGGCTCAATCCAAGGGGTCCTTATATAAAGTCTTGGTCTTTTAACTATATGCCACCATAGGTTTATATTATTTCCCTAAGTGGGAATTTATTAGTAGGTCCAACTAGGTCATGTTACCCACTATGTGGGGTCATGCTTGGTTTACCGTGGCAAGTATACCACTTCTTCATTCAGTGTGGAGTGAACATCGGAATTTCAAGTAGTAGGTCACTTGGTCTTATATGTTGATTAGGGTCTCCTCCCACATATGTATGATATATTATGCAAGTTTGACTATCTTCATGCATGTTTTAACTTAACCATTGATTATACATGTCATATTGAGCTCATGTCTATTGATTAAGATTATGAATCTTGATGGCACCCCACATACTTAGTACATTCCAAGTACTGATGAATACTTTCTGCCTATATGATCTAACCACGTAGGGATCAGAGCTCCTATTCATCCTTCTCTTTGTGGCTAGACGATTTGTTCGAAGATTGCTATTGGTAAGTCCTTCATATCATGGACAACATCCACTTTCATCTCATGCTTATTAAGACTTATTTACTTATGGATATCTATCTTTTAAGGGTGAGCCTGAGAGATGTCTTGGTCCCTGTTCCACTCATGTTAGAGGTGTTATTGGATATGGATGGTTATGTATTGAGCTTGAATCCTACTATCTTTATGTAATTGTGAAGACTTCCCTTAGTCCCTTTTTTCCCTTCTATACTTGTTGTATGTGGGTGGATGTGATGGAAGTCCCAAGTCCCTGAATACCCCCATAGCGTGAGTCTTACTTACCCGTCCCTTAGACTTATTTGCTATGTGATTCATGCAAATCTTCTTCCCCATAACATCCCCATAGCATGAGTCTAAAGCCCCGTTTCCCCTTAGAAATTATGTGTTAATTTCTATTTTTACACTTCTGCAAAACCTAGTATATGTTATGCATGCTCAAGAGGATTTTTTAGGATCCCCTTCGGGTTCCCATTCGTCATGTTACATCTAGGCCCTAGGCTTAGGGCATGACAAAAGCTTAGCCCACCTAGTTTTCAAGTAAAGTCTTACATGATTTATGATGATGATTAGGGCATTAAAAGTTTTAAAGTTATGATTTGTCAAAGATATAAGCATATTGACAATTTCCCTAAAGGATTTTTAAGAAGGTCCACAAGATGAAAGGACAATTCTCACTTGTTGATTCCTTAAATTTGAGCCACTCTTATGATTTTCTCCTGTTGATTCTAACTATCAAATTTGGTTCCTTAAAGATTCGAGCCACTCTTATGATTTTCTACTTATGATTCTAACTGTCATAATTTGACTAAGCTATGGTTTGAAGACTCCATGGGATCACTAAGCACCCTATGTGACATTAAGGTGGGGTTCGATAAGGGAAGCTTAGCAGTAACCCTTTATCTCATTAATTATGTGCCACCATAGGAGTCCTTGTAGGCTAGGCTACTGGATCCACGTAGGCCATTTGTGTTATATAAAGAAGATGCAAAGTGATGGAGTTCTACCTGACAAGTGATCTCCCCATGCCAACGTTTGGGGTTATGTTAGATTTCATGTAGTAGCTCACATGGTCTTATATATTGGTTAAGATCTTCTCCCATAAGTTTATGACTCTATGGTGTGATTTTATTACATGTGATTTCTCATGCATTGACTCTTATTCATATTGAGTGATTTCTTTGTGCATACTTAAGCTCGTATTCGTATACTCTAATACCTCATGTATACTTATATGTTTTACTTACGAATAATGATATTACAATTTCATGCTTGCATTACATCTCATGTACTTAGTGCATTTCAATGCATATAATGAATATTTTTCCTACATGATTTAACCATGTAGATTCAGGAACTCTTCCACTGGCTCATGGCTAGTTGTTGGTGTTCAAGACTTGTACTTTTATAATGGTAAGCCCTTAGTTCGAGACTCTACGATTTTTCGATCTAGCTTTTATTTTCTTTTGAGATAATGTATATGTTTCTCTTTTGAGGATTTTACTTTCTATGTTGTAAACAATGAAGCCTTTTCTATTTGATGAAAATTGATCATTATCGATTCTGTCCATCGATGTTTTAGTCACCTAACCCTTTCCCTGTTATTTTTATTCTACAAAATTAATTTAATGCTTATGAATGTTTGAGATATTAAAGATGGCTTGGGTTAGGTGCCCTCAGGTATCTCATTCGCTGTGTGATGACTAGGCCCTATGTTAGATCATTACAATCATGGTATCAAAGCATGAGGTTTTAGAATGTTCCTCAGATATCCATGTATATCTTGTTGGGTACAGTCTCATTCAAGGTTGTGAAGCACGTCGCTATCTTGGGTGAGAGGCTATAAGATGGTTTAGGAAAGTCTTCCCTTCTTTCTTGCTCATGTTGTGCCTTTAGAGTTTGCTAAAGTTTTTTTTATGACTAATGATGAACTTTTTGATTTTTTCTAGATCATGCCACCAAGAAGAGCTCCATACAAAGAGGCACTCCCAAGCAACAAGTTCCTCTGCTCCAACAAGATTATGGAGTGTCCCATGTGGAGTTTTGAGCCACCTTCACCTTGTTGGCCCAACCATTGGCCAACCAAGCTCGATGGGAGATCGTCGATCCTCCCCAAGTACCTACTCCTGACACTAGAGTAAAAGACTTCATGAGGATGAACCCTTCAGAGTTCTATGGTTCTAAGACGGAGGAGGACCCCATTGAGTTCATTGAGGAGGCCTACCAGGTCTTAGCTGTCATAGGTATCCCTTTAGAGGAGAAAGCAGAGTTGGTGGCCTACCAACTCTAAGGGGTAGCTAAAATATGGTACAAGCAATGGGTAGATAAGAGGGGTCATGAAGTGGGTCCCGTCAGATGGGAAGAGTTCAAGTGTGCCTTCTTGGATCAGTTCTTTCTGATGTGAGTCTTACTTACCCGTCCCTTAGACTTATTTGCTATGTGATTCATGCAAATCTTCTTCCCCATAACATCCCCCTGATTGAGCTAAGGGAGGTTAAGGTCCAAGAGTTTATCAACCTCAAGCAAGGTTCCATGAGCATGAGGTAGTATGCCCTCAAATTCACCAAGCTTTCCAAGTATGCTCCTTTTATAGTTACAGATCCTAGGGCCTGTATGAGAAAATTTATCTCTGGCATCTCTGACTTGGTGTCCAAAGAGTGTAACATGACCATGCTAGTGAAGGAGATAGACATCTCCCGATTGATTACTTATGTAGAGCAAATAGAGAAAGAGAAGCTAAGAGAGAGGGAAAGGGAGTCCAAAAGGCCTGAGGTAGATGGTGGGAGCTATTCCTACCAAATGAGTGCTGGTTACAAGTTCCAAAGTGGTCAAAAGCACCGTGGACAAGGGTTTACCAACACCCCTTCTCCCTAGAACACTAAGGATAAAAGGGTAGCTCCTAAGCCCCAAAGTCCAAGTTTCTCTAAGTATGGACGACTCCAAAAGGGATAGTGCTTAGTCAAGTCCAATGCTTATTTCAAATATGGGAAGCCTGACCATCATGCTATACATTGTGGAGGTGGTGGTGCAAGGCCCCAAGGCCAAGGTGGGAAAGTCCAAGGCGCCCAAAGGACAAATCAATTCTATGCTCTCCATGGTCGCCAAGAGGTTGAAAAGGCTCTAAATATTGTCACTGATATATTGGGAGTTTTAGATTTTGATACATATGCCTTATTAGATTAGGGAGCTAATTTGTCATTTCTGACATTATTTCTTGCTAATAAGTTTCATACATGTCCTGATGTCCTTCATGAGTCCTATGACGTAAGAAACCCCATAAGTGAGTCCATTGTTGCTCGAAGAGTCTATAGAAATTGTCCTATCTCCATTTCAAATAAAGTGATCTCTTGTGATCTAATTGAGATTTCCATGGTAGACTTTAATGTAATACTTCAGATGGATTAGGGGCATGTTTCCTTTGACTGTAGCACCCGTATAGTCAAGTTTCAATTACCAAATGAACCTATTCATGAATGAAAGGGTAGTAACTCTTCATGTAGGGGTCAGTTCATTTCTTTCTTAAAGGCCCTAAATATGATTTTCAAAGGGTGCATTGATCATGCTCAAACAGTATCTCTCACTTTGAGGATAAAGTGATCGTTGCCAAATATAGAACCTAACCAAGGTTAGGTCGAATCCTAAGGGAATACGGGGCTTTGCCACTTTGATTCACTAACAATCAATTCAAATATCAAATCACTTCATTCTCAAGGGAAAGGGAGGGTTGCAATGATTGATAAAAACTTAAACTAAACTAATAAAACGGAGAGACATTCAAATTGGAGAGCAACTTGGGAAATTGTGTTCTTCATGATTCAGTAACTTAAACACCCCGGATAACACAACCTAAATTGGGACATTGCATGCAGGATGACAACTTAAGTTCTTCCAACACTTGCGACCTATTTTCCCTTGGTGGTGGATTATCTGCTGTACCAACATCATCATCATTTCGGACCATAGCTTTATCAACCGCAATATTTATGTTTGCTTGAGCCATTCTCCTTTCAACATGTTGGATCTCAAGATTAATTGGAGCTAAAGGTCTGCCTTGGCTCCTTGTATTGGGCATATACCTAGTATACCCTGCAAAAGAAACTAAACAACAAAAATAAAATAAAAATAAAAACAAAAGTAAAATACAAGATAATTAAGAAATCAACACTTGAATTAACTACTAGTGAAACCAAATCAAAGCATCACCATATTCCTGGGCAAAAACGCCATTAATTTTGATCACGCTAAAAAGTAGTACCTCTCACTTTGAGGATAAAGCAATTATTGTCAAATATAAAACCTAACCAAGGTTAGGGTGGAATTCCAAGGGAATAGGCTTTGCCACTTTGATTCACCAACAACCAATTCAAATATCAAATAACTTAATTCTCAAGGAAAAGGGGGGGGGGGGGTTTGCAGTGATTGATAAAAACTTAAACTAAACTACTCAAACAGAGAGACAATCAAATTGGAGAACAACTTGAGAAATTGTGTTCCCCATGATTAGCTAACTTAAACACCCTGAATAACACAACCTAAATTGGGACATTGCATGCAGGATAACGACTTAAGTTCTTCCAACCCTTAGGCAAAGGTAAAGGTCGAATTTTACTATGGTGCTTGGTCAGCTACCATAGTGTGCCAAACTAATCATTACCCATTGTCCGAGTCAACCAGTCCTTGGTCGGGTTTGATTGATTAGAAAACAACACTCAAAATGAAGGAAAATTGATAATACATGCAAATACCCAACTCAAGAACCTTTTCCTATTCATCACTACCTGGATGAGGATCATGACACTAGGCGGGGTTTAATGTTAGCCACCATTAAACAATATTTAAAATGAAGGAAAATGGATAATACATGCAAATACCCAACTCAAGAAGTGCAAATAATCAGAGTTTTTCTAAGTTAGCTACTTATAGTTCCCACAACCCCAAATTGTGGGGTTTAGCCACTTATGGCTTGGGCAAACAAATCAACAATGAATAAAGAAGACATGGTAGGTTTCTTACCCAAGAAAATTGAAGAACAATGAAACCCAATTTGAATTTCACAATCTTGAATGATGAAATTAATCCACAAGTGAATCTAATATCCAAATTTGAGTCTCCAAAGACAAAACCTAAAATTCTACTCTAAATCCTCTCTAAAATCTGTGTACAATCTTGAATAATGAATGAAAGCTGCTCCTAAAACCCTAAAATATACTATTTATAGTATTTACAAAAAGGTTCTTAAAATAATTAGAAAATCTGATTGGCATTTGCTACGGCACGCAGTTATGACTCGTAGGATGCCCTACAAGTCGTAGTCAGGCTTTCATAGTCAGTACTTGATATTTTGGACTTCACTGCTATGATGCACATCTATGAATCATAGTATGATTTATGACTCATAGTGTCTTCTCGTAGTGCACACTTACATTTCTTGGTCCACTTTTGATTAACACTATCGATTGCTACGAGGCTACCCATTACGAGTAGTAGAAGGGACTACGACTCGTACCTGAGGCTGGTATAGCTGAACTTTAACTTTTCATATTTTATTTTTGAACACTGTTAGTTGATACGAGACTGCCTCTACGACTTATAGCTTGGGCTATGACTCGTAGTGGGGTTCATATGTCCTAAAAATCAGAAAAATCTATAACCTGTATTTTCTGCAAAAACAAACACAAAAACACATAAAAACCATTTGAGAACACACAAAATCCCATGTTTTAGGCATTAAATGTGCTGTATTTTGACAGTACATCAATACCTTTAACTTAGAATTGTTACTTTTCCTCAAGCAACGACTCAATCTAGATAGATGATACAACAACATATAGCAATTAACCCAATGGCATATATCATCCTCAAAATCAACTTAGGTACCCATAACAACTTTTTCAAAACAAGATCATGTAGCTAATAAGCAAACAATAACATATTGATACATTTGATAATCTAACTATGACCAATTATAGAGCATCAACAATTCACACTTACTAAACAAGTCAAATATTGACCATGTAATGCAAATGACCTCACAGAAAAGAAGTCCCTTTTAAACTAATGTTTTCAAAAGTTGATCATGGGAAAGCATACCCACTCTCATAAATGAGATTCATGCATGATGACCAATACCATAGGCTTGTCCCTATACTCATAACTTGGACTGTTGACAAATTGAATTTGGATCACTTTAGGACTTCATAGACTTGTAATGTGGGCTTATGGTGCTCCGGTATGACATTTTGGACAATTAGTGACTAAGGGCCAACCTTGAACCACACTTTACAACACTTTCACCTCACCAAATTAATCATTCTCAATTTGTTCTCCCTTTTTCTTTATTTTCAAGCTTTTTCAGGTATTTTAACTTCATTTTTTCAGCTTGTGCCTTATTTTCAAACTCATAATACTTTTTCAACTCAATCTAAGACATCTTCTTCTCTTTTCCTTTTACCCGGTACATGAATTTTTTCTCTTTCTTCTATTCCCAATTCACCACCTCATTTTTGCTATTATACCACAAATAGGCCACTCTTAACTTAGACTTTTAGCCTGCGATGAAGTACACAATATCTAATCCCCAAACAAGGGCCACTTTTGGTAGCCACCCTCAACTTAGGATTTTTGCCTATGTCAAGGTTCACAATGTTTAAGGATAGACCAGGGCTAACATCAAGGTATTTCACAAGACAAGGTTAGGCTAATTGGTGTTAAGAAAGAAAAGGGTACATGTAAGGCTCAAATATTTGGAACAAGGGATAAACTCTTTCATTTGATTGGTTATTTAGGTAAAAGTGGACTAGATCAAAGAACAAGAGCCTAAGATCCCTTCCTAATCTATATAATCTCCACTTTAACTCAAAGTAACAGGGTAAGTTCTGAATCAGTACACAAAGTATAAATACAACAAAATTAGCTTACACGCACATAAAATTGCACACACAGCTAACAAAGACTCACAGATTATGCTTCAAGTATCAACTTCCCTTCACTTAATAAAAAAACATTGCCGAACCATTCAAACATGCATGATTGTAACATAACTACTAATCAACAAAATTTTCATGGGTACCAATTTTTCAAAATATTTCATAAATCATCAAAACAAGATACTTACCATAAGTTTAACAACCATATACTACAAATATTATCTAAAACTCCTAAACATGCCAGTTCAACAGAAAATAAAATAACTACGAGGAAGAAGAACACAAGCAAGAAAGCCTCGAGATTAAAAATTGGGGTAGCTATGGACTAAAAGCTACTCAAACTTCACCCTAGTCCATTGCCATCCACACCCCACCAAAAAGAATATACTTTGTCTTTAATTTACAATACAAAATCAAAATAAACATAAGGGGTCATACCTTGGGTTGCCTCCCAAGCAACGCCCCCGCCAGAACGAATGTACGTTGTCCTTAATGTACAATGCAAAATCAAAATAAGCATAAGGAGTCAAAAAATCAAACATATCATGGTGCCTAAGCACTGGTCTTTGGCTGCCTCTGAGCATTTCCCTCCGAAGGAATAGTCCGCAATGCAGACATGCTAGACGATCCAATATCTAACACTCAATCTCGCTCCTATACTTTTCTCAGCTCTTCTTCTTCTCTCGATACCCATAAGACAAGCCCAATCACATCCTCGTTAACCTTTTCATCAACCTCAGAGGTTTTTTGGCGTACTTACTGCTCAGGTGTAGCATCATCGCCAATAGGTCTCTTTTCAAAAACACGTGATGGGGGATCCTCTAAATCAAATAGATCAAATAGTGGCTCATCTGCAGGTGCAGGCTCAGGAACTATAATCAATGCTTCTAATGATGTAGTCAAATCAGCCTTCAAATTTGTCAACTCCTCATGAAAAGCTGATAGGTCTGCAGAATGGGCCTCGGCTAGTCACTTCAGTACTCTCTCCTCGAAGGCATGGATGCGGGCATCCACTATAGTAATACGTTGCTCAACTGTGGATATGGTGAATGACTTGCATCGAGATTCAACTCCTCAATGGTCTACCAGACCCATGGCTTAATCTACTGCATAAGCCAAGACAATTGAGTCTTGGTCCGTGATAGTCTCTGTGTGATAGCCTGAAAAGCAATAGTAGTCATAATAGGTATGTTCACGGAAGGAATCTGTGGTGTAGATGGCTCTGGTATAGGTGCAGCTGTAGTGGGATCTCTCTCAATGTCGACTGCCGTAGGCTGTTATGGTCCCTCATCATAAGTAGCAGCTTGAGTTGTAGTGGCGACAGTTATCGAACCCCTAACCTGTGGCTCTGGCATAAATCTCTTAGGCATGGGAGGATGTTGTGCCCGTTGAAGCGCTATGGGGTTCTCAGCAGCCTTGATCAGACTGGGATCAATAGTGTGGAGGTCTTCTACCATCTGATCAAGATGAATCAATATCTGAACACCAAACTCTATACAGAGTCTATAGATTAGCACCGAGAATGGCATGTACGTGGTCCTCTTGAGCATAGACTTATGTATCTGCTCTGCTATTAGTTATGCCCAATCGATGTTGTAGCCGACGAAGATGCTAGCTAATAGAATCACTTGCTCTGATGTAACACATTATCTATCAAGGTCAGTCGAATGCGAGATTGGATAATGGCCCATAAAACTTGACAGGAAATGAGAGGGAAGCCTTTACAATAGGCTCTAAATGTGTTGTGACCCATGTAGGCTCTAGACCACACTCAATGATATGGCTGGCAACCCATCAAGTACCTCTGTCTGTTGTACCGTATTTTTGGCAATCATAATTGTCCTGAGCTGGTTTAATCTTCGGTCAAACTCAGCTGTAGAACTTGGTGCTCGGTACATGCTACCAAACTGTACACAATGGATCACCTTCTCAGATATATCGACCCGCCAGCCTCTCACCAACACATCTTGCAATCTAGGCTGCTCGAAAGGTTTCTTTCCCTTAAGAAGAGCTTGAAGAATAGTTGCTACATAAGCTGCATAAAATTCTCGCACTATGAGCGGGGAGTACCGGCTAAGCTTATCAGTCAATCACCCGAGCCCATGTTATCTCATGTCATCCTCTAGTCCAAGGATATAGTTCTGCCCTGTATCAATCAGCTGGGACTCCTCATAAAATGACCGTACTGGCTTCCCGTGCCCCTTTATCTCTTACCCCTCATCATATCTAGCCTTTATCCCCTCTACACCCCATCGATGAGCCTGAGAATTCGTAGGAGAAATAGATGGGGCAATCAAGGACTGGGCATCTCCTCTCTCTTGGGGTGCCTCCTCTGAATCAGACTCCATTGTGAAGGAGTAATTGTGGCAACTCTACTCAGACCCATCACCATTTCCCTCCTCATGAGATTGGGAGGTACTAACTTCTTGAACCTGAGTCTGAGCAGCTAGCTCAGGAACTGTGCTAGTCTAAAGCACTTGTGCCTCTGGATCAATACGAACATTGTGGACCTTATTAGACCCACCAGAGTGTTGTTGTCTGAATTATTGTCAACAAGTCTCGTATTGAAAGCCGTTAGTGCTGCACGTCTATTCTTAGGGGCCATACTACCTGAAAATAACCAGAAATAACCCATGACAGCTCCAAACACTAGACAAAATAAAAGTAAAACAAAAGAAAACCAAAAGAAAAAGATAGAGGAATCAGTTGTAGATGGCAGGTATGAGAATCAGGTAAGACTTGTAGTTGAGACTATAAGTTGTACTACGGCCTCATAATCGAAAGGTGTATGAAAACTTTAAACACTTAAACTAGGTACGAGACATAATTACGACTTACAGCCTTGACTACGAGTTGTAGACAGGTCTCATATAAGGTTTTAGAATACAAAATTCACATAGGAACAAGTTAATGAGACCCAACTATGGTTCATAGAGGGTTCTGCAACTCATAGGCGGGTCTTGTATGGTGAATACTCAGGAATTCTAGGCCACTGTTACTTTCTACGAGAGGTAACTATGACTCGTAGACCCTTCTACGAGTCGTAGAAGACTCCCATAGCATAACGTAATAGGTACCTGAAGTACCTTACTCACCACACGGACCTCAAGAGCAATTCAAACATGATTAAAACAACATCAAAGAAATTTCATTCATTCTTATAATGAGCATAAGTCAGCCCAAACCCCTAACATCATATCACAAAAAAAAAATCTACCCCATCAACATGAATATACCAATCAACACACAATTAAGTCTATTTCCCCTCAACTCATTCGTATATGAGCTCATGCAACCATCACCAAATCACACAGCATATACATACTGATTTAGGGAATTAGTTCACAAGTGCACCAAGAATTTATCTACTGAAAATTCCAACAACATTACCCCAACCAACACATTATCATGCCATTATGGTATTGCAAATCAACAACTATGACAACCCAATACTACTTAATTGATTAACAACAACTATCATAACATGATCATCCCATTATACCAATACAAAAAAATCCTAAAACTAGGGCTAACACAATTAGTTTCAACCAAAACGACCCTATTTCCTTCTCAGTGCCATCACAGACAACAAATGATATGCCTTGGTAGCAATTAATACCAAACACTCATTCAAGCAATTCAAAGCAAGGTCAATTTTTGAGAGTTAAAATAAGCCAAGTGACATACCGTAAGAAGTGATGAACTAAGATGAGAAAAATGAGAAGAAGGGAATTCGAAAAATCTTAGTGGCCAAAAAGCTTGCCGAGAATAGGGTTGGATAGCCAGAAATATAGTCAGAGAAATAGGGGAGAAAGGATTAAGGGTGATTATACCATGTTTAGGATTATGATGATGTTCATGCTCCAATAAAAAAGTGGTTGTTGTCAGCAGTTAACCTAACCGAAGGTTAGGGTCGAAGCCATAGGGAATACATGGCTCGATTACAAGAATACACTATCAATCATTTTGAGTATCTATGACTAAAATCTCTAAATGGGGGAAGGGGGGTTTGTGATAAAAAATAAAAGTAAAAATAAATACTATGCTATTATGGGGAGGAACACTCAAATTTAGGGACAACTTGGGAATTGTGTTCCCCATAGTTCGTTGACTCGATTACCNNNNGATAAAAAATAGGGGAAGTTATGGACTCGAGGCTACTCAGACTTCACCTTAATCCATAACTTCCCACACCCCACAAAAATAGAATACTTTGTCCTCTAAATAAAGAGATATACTAAAACCAAATAACTGAGACACACACACATACATAAATATACATACACATACACATACATACATACAAACACACACACATTAAAAACCCCCCACACACACATTAAAAAATAACATTTCAAAACTAAAAATCCAAAACAAAAGTAAAAACAACATCAGTTGCATACCACAATCTTGATAGATGGAGAATGAATACAATTTAAGATTTACACTCCCCAAAAGGGGGTTTTCCAATAGATAATGAGAATCTATACTAAGATCCTAAAATAGTCTAGAGAGAATATTCAATGTCTCAAGTCTGGAATCTCCTCCAAAATAAACCCTATCATAAAGTATTTATAGTATATACAAAGTTAAACCTAAAAATTACACAGAAAAGATAGCTGGCAGCAGGTATGTCTCACAGGTACGACTCATAGGGTAACCTACGAGTTATCATCGGGGTCTTGTATCAGGCACTTTGCATTTTGGACTTGATTGTTACGACCCACTGGTACTTGGGCTACGACTCATATGCTCCTCTCATATCTAGACCTTCAATTTTTGGTCCAAAATTTTGGCTCTCTATTTCTTGCCACAAGTCCACCTATACAAGTCATAGTGAGACCTACGACTCGTAGAGTGGCCTCGTAGGGCTGACCTCCACTTAGCATGCTCTCTGTTTCTTACTACGCAATCACCCTACGACTTATAACTTGGGCTACGGCTCATAGGAAGGCTCGTATGTCCTGCACTTCAGTAAAATCTACAATTTTCTCCAAAAAACTTGCCTACCTACCTTTTCTGTAATACCAACTCAGAAACACATAAAAACCATAAAAGGTCGCATTAAGAATTCACAAAATCTCTTGTTTTAAGCATCAAATATTTTGTATTTTGATAGTACATCAACACCCTCAACTTAGAACCGTTGTTTGTCCTCAAGCGACGACTCAATCTAAGCAGATAATGAGAAACACATAGTAGTTATCCCAATGGCATATACATCAATTACTCTAATTTTGGTACCCAACTTTCATTTTAAAAACTAGATTGCAAAGCTACTAAGCAAAACAAAAACATAAGGATGTATGTGGCAAGCCAACTATGATAAGATACTAAGGAGCAATAACCATTTGCAATCACTGGGTTAGTCATACGATAATCAAGTAGTGCAAATGCCCTCACAGAAAAAGAAGTTCCTCTTACTCACTCAAAAATCATTTAGAATTCAGGAACTGAGCAAACATTCTCACTCTCACAAATGAAATTCATGCAAAATGATTAACACCATAGGCTTGCCTTTATCCTTAACTTCTGGATTGGTGACAAAATGGATTTGGATCACATTAGGACTTAATAGCTTATAACATAAGCGCATGGGTCTTTGGTATGGCATTTTAGGCATGTAGTGACTCGAAGCTATCCTTGAACCATGTTTACTCACACTTTTACCTTCATAACCAACCATTTTCACTAAATCCACCCTTATTCTCCTACTTCAAGCTTTCCCGGGGTGCTTTATTTCTCTTTTTTAGCTGTGCCTTATTTTTGAACTTACTTTTGCAATTCTTTTCAATCCAAGACACTTTTCTTTTCTTTTTCATCACCTGGCTCATGTTTTTTCATTTGTTTCTTTATTTCCCAACTAACCACCTAATTTTCATTACTTTACCACAACAAAGGCCACCCTCAACTTATGCTTTTAGCCTGAGGTGAAGTACACAATATCTATCCCCTAAACCAGGGCCACTATTTGTAGCCATCCTCAACTTAGGCTTTCAGCCTTAATCAAGGTTCACATGTTTAAGGATAGACTAGGGCCAATATCAAGGTATTTCATAAAACAAGGCTAAGCTAGCTAGGTTTCAAGAAAGAATGAGTGCATGAGAGGCTCAAACATTTAGAACAAGGGGTTCATTAACTCATTTGGTAGGTCATTTAGGCAAACGTGCGCTCATTAGAAGAACAAAGGCCTAAGATCCCTTCAAAATCAACCACATCACCCAACCAATCTTAGAATAATAAGGCAAGTTCTGAGTCCATACATGATACATAAATGTGGCAAAATAAGCTGACAACACACATGACATTGTACATACAATCAAGTATAGACTAACAAGTCATGCTTCAAGCCTTAATTTACCTTTTTATTATCAGAACAAACATCACTAGATAATCAATATGCATGATTGCATCAATAACCAACAATCTCAAAGAAAGTTTTTTTAAGTGTACCGAATTTTCATCAAAATTTAAAAAGCATTTAAAGACTATGTATACGCCAAAAATAGAATACTTTGTCCTCTAAATAAAGAGATATACTAAAACCAAATAACTGAGACACACACACATACATAAATATACATACACATACACATACATACATACAAACACACACACATTAAAAACCCCCCACACACACATTAAAAAATAACATTTCAAAACTAAAAATCCAAAACAAAAGTAAAAACAACATCCAACATAAAATATGTTAAAATATCCAAAACCAACATAAAGAAACCATTGGCTAACAAAAAGAACAAAGTATCCATGAGTAGAAAGTAAGGGTTAGGGTCAAAAATCAAACGTCATGGTGCTCAAGCACTGACATCTGTCTGGTCGTCAGGATCCTAGGCAACGGCCTCCTCCTTAGTAGTCTGGGTTATAGCTGTAAGTGAGCTACCTCCTCCATGTGTTATTTGCTTCGCCCGGTCTCTCTGTATGGCCGCCATAAGTAACGACTCTTGCACCACCTCTTCTGGTATCGACTCCTCCTCCAATGCTGCTGGGTCATCAGGTCTCGGCCTCTTTTCGCTTAACTTTGGTTCATCTGTCTTGAGGGGCCTCTTCCCGTGGGCATACGGGTAGTCAGCAAGCTAGTCAAATACCTCATCACTCACCGGTGCCACCTTTGGGAATACAATAGAGGCTGCTAACATTATCAATAAGTCAACCTTAAACTTGGCCAACTCCTTTATCACTGTGCTTGTGTCAGCAGGCTGAGCACCCTCAAGCCTCCTTTAGACTCTCTCCTAAAATGCATATACTCAGGCAACCACCACTTTAACCCTCTAATCTACCAAATTGCGGGCAAATGCCTTTGCCCTCTTCTCTGAGTCCGGTATGGTCTGATGGACCCATGGTCTGACCTGGGCTTCTAGAGTGTGTAGCCTGAACTCTGTTGTATATTCCCTGCATACCATTACTGAAAAGCAGTAGCAGAGATAAGAGAATCAACCTGCATAGAAGATGATGCTAGTGCGGGAGTATTGGAGGACAGCGCCGACTCAATCTCAATAGCGGGGGAAGGCTCTATAGTAGTTGGAGTAGTACCGAGTGGTGGATAGAATCGGACCCTGAGTTTGATGCTCAATCAAGAATTGATTTGGGATGGCTGGAGAAGCTGCTCATGATAGGGCCATCGAGTTCTCATCAACCTTGATCAGGCTAGGATCCATGGTGCATATGGCCTCTACATATGGGTCCATATAGAGAGAAACATGTACCTCAGTTGCATTGCATAATCTATGTATCAGGATGGGAAAAGGCAATGTAGTCTAGGCATAGAATGCTAACTCGTGAATCTGCTCCACCATAACACGAGCCTAGTCAATCTCATAGCTAGCCATAATGCTAGCTAATAGCACAACTCTCTCCAATGTGATCACATTATCTGTAAATATTGGTCTGATACGCTAACAGATAATGGGCCACCAAAATTTTACCTGGAAGGAAAGGTGGGACTTCACAATAGGATCAGTATGATTAGTGACCCACACGGGCTCAACACTAGCCTCATAAATCTAACCTACGATACACTTGAGGAGCTCTATTTTCAACCTAACATCCTTCTTATTTACCACCTTCTTCATCTTCACAATTTGGTTATCACATTAAGCAGTAGAGCGGGGTACACTGTAGTTTTGTCCAAACTAGACCCTTCTTATAGTCTCTTCTGAAATGTCAACAATCTCACCCCAAACTAAAACCTCACACAACCATGGTAGTTCAATTGCCTTCTTATTTCTAGGAAGGTCCTTGCGAATAGTAGCGTAGTAGGAAGCATAGAACTCCAGACCAAATATGGGGCGCATTTTCCCAACTTTTGTGAAAGCCACCCTAACCCGTTGTGATTAATCTTTGCCTCCAAGTTCTAAGTCCTTGAGCCTTGATTCATCATGAACTTGCTGGACTGGGTTCGCTTGGCCTTTCAGTTCTATCCCCTAATCACAAATCTTCTTCATGCCTGGTATTCACTATCTCGTATTTTGGGGATCTGTGGATATGACAATATAAGTAGGGTCAGTCGGCTATTGAGGAGCAGTCTCCTCAGGCTGGGCCTGTGATACTTCAATAGAGTCTGCCTCAGAAAGTGAAAGGCTATCCTCCGACCCTTCTTCATTACCCTCCTATTCAGACTGGGAGGGACTAGTGACTTCCATACGTGTTAGGGAGGCGCGGGATCACATCTGAGGCACATTTGCCGTGGGGTCTAATCGAACTCTATGGACTTCTATAGATCCTTTAGATTTCTCATTCCCCAATGGGTCATCCCTCAATCATCGGCCCAAAAGTTTAGCAACTTCTTTTCTAGCCTTGGGAGCCATATAACCACTTAATAGAGTGAAGAACTAGAGAAATCCAAAGAGAAATCAAAACAAGGGCTAAAAAACCCTAGTGAGTTGGTGCCAGAAAATCTTGTTGGAAAGATGATATGGATAGCTATGGTAGTGATAAAAACAGTGAATGGGGGAAAGGGGTTTGTGAATTTTCGCTGAGTTAGGGCAAAGGAAATGAAATTAAGGAAATAAATTTTGACCCTTTTTTATAACTAATGGGGTTACTTTTTAAAATTCTGCAAATTGGGTCTACGAAACCTCAACTACGAGTCGTAGTGTGTCCTACAACTAGTATGTCCCGGTCTTGCAGTAGACCCAACACTTAGGAAAATTTCAGAATCCATACCGGAGCACTACGAACCCCACTTACATCTCGTAGGTGATCCTACGAATCATAAGGTTGGCTCATAGTGTGTGTGCCAACTTCAATCAAACACTATTTCGCTCTACGAGGCATGACTATGAGTTGTAGAATGTTCATAGAGGCTGCTCCAAATGCAATTTCGCTCACAACTTCAGCTCTTAATTTCCTCCTGCAAACCAATCCTTAAAATACAACAAACTTCCAAAACATCACAGCTGGACCAATGCCTTTAAAATTTTAAAACAAACAACATATTACCACCTAAAAACTTCAATAACCAAACATACTTAAAACCAACCAAAATTTATCAAAGATACTTGGGTTGCCTCCCAAGAAGAGCCTTGTTTAATGTTGTGGCTCGACCTTGCCATCATGAGTACTTAGAATTCCTCATGGGTTGACGGAGTCTCTCCTTTACATCTCTGGCCTCTTCTCTGATCTCTTTACATAGGCTCTAATTGTGTTGCAAGTTGTTCAACCCTATATCAAGTCTTTGTTTTGCCATTGCTTGTTAGTCCACCTTCTAATTGACTTTGATGACACCAAACTTTATCTCCTGCATAGCCTCTTCTTGTTCATAAGTATTGGTAAAAACTTGCTCAAGCATACACTTAATCCTTGAGAGTTTATCAGTGATACATTATTGGTGTGGTAACCTAAGCTAATTAACCCCACTCCCTTTTCTTATAACACTTGAAGTCCCCTCTGATGTACTAGTAGATGTCATTAGCTATTTTTGTAGTGGCTAATACACTTGGGTGATCATGGACAGTTTATCTATGTATTCGACAATTTCATTAATATGACTACCTCAGAAATGCCCAACACTTCACTCGAAATGAGGAATTAGCATATCCTTGCTGTTTAGAGGTTTGGGCTAGGTAGAAACTAGTCGCCAATTCATTATCAGTTAAATAATGGTTTTGCTCTGTCCCCAAGCACTTCTTATACCTTTCCCAAGCTACCACCAGTACCCATTTAAAATTGCAGATGTTATCTTGTAGCTCTTGCTTGTTGGGCCCCTTGTGAAAGTTCATGAGGAAGAATCTTTGCACCTCCCCCCAGCTAGAACAAATATCTGGTGGGAGAACTGACCACAATTCTGCCACTTCACTCCTGAGAGTCATGGGAAAGGTTTGGAGAGCCATGGACTCCCAAGCAGGCTGTCTTGTCCTAAGCACCCCCCTCAACATTTGAGTAAAATGTTGTAGATGAGTTTGGGGTCTTCAAATTCTTGCCCATAGAATAAGGCCCGTCTCTGCAAGGTTTCCATTAGATCACTTGCGATGTAGAGCTTTTGTTTGGTCATGGCGCCAATCAACCTATGAATAAATTAAACAACAAAAATAAAAGAAAAATACAAGAGAGTCTAGAAATTAACACTTGAACTTACTAAAAGTGAAATCAACTCAAAACCTAGCCATATTCCCAGGCAATGGCGCCATAATTTTTGATGATGTTCACGCTACAATAAGAAAGCGGTTGCTATCAGCAATTAACCTAACTGAAGGTTAGGGTAGAATCCACAGAGAATACAGGGATTGACTATAAGAATTTGCTGTCAATCATTTTGAGTATTTATGAATAGACTCTCTAAATGACGGGGGGAGGGGGTTGTGATAAAAAATCAAAAGTAAAAATGAACATTATGCTATTATGCGAAGGAACACTCAAATTTAGGGACAACTTGGAAATTGTGTTCCCCATGGTTCATTGACTTGATTTCCCTAGACAACATTACTATAATTGGGAATTCGCATGCAGGACAATGAATTAGGTTCTTCCAGCACTCTTGTAAAGGTGAAGGACGAACTTCACCATAGCGCATGGTCAGCAACCATGGTGTGCCAACTAATCATTACCCAATGTCCCAGTCAACCTCCCCTTGGTCAGGTTTGGTTAATTTGACGAGAACATATCAATCGAATTCTATCATTTATTTACCTTTTCCTATTCATAACCTTGGTTAGGATTGTGATACTAGGCAGGGTTTGGTGTTAGCTACACCAAACAACAATCCAAATAAAGGAAAATAAATAATAAATGCAAAACCCTAATCATAAAAATGCAATTAATCTAGGTTATATCAAGTCAACTACCCATGGTTCCCACAACCCCAAGTTATGGGTGCTTAGCTACTCATGGCTAAGGAAAAATCAACAAGAATTCAAATACAAAACATAGTTGAGAATTTTACCCAAAATAATGAAGATAGATAACACCACAAGTTGCAAACCACAATGTTAATAGATGAAAAATGAATACAATTTAAGATTTGTACTCCCCAAAAGTGGGTTTTCCAATAGAAAATAACAATCTACACTACAACCCTAAAATAGTCTAGAGAGAATATTCAATGTCTCAAGTCAGGAATCTCCTCCAAAATAAATCCAAACATAAAGTATTTATAGTATATACAAAGTTAACCCTAAATATTACATAAAAAAGATAACTGGCAGCAGGTATGTCAGGGTTTTGTATCAAGCATGTTTACATTTTGGACTTGATTGTTATGACCCACTGGTACGAGTTGTTGTTTGGGCTATGACTCGTATGCTCCTCTCGTAGTCTAGGCCTTTAGTTTTTAGTCCAAAATTTCGGCTCTCTGTTTCTTGCTACGAGTCCATCTATATGAGTCATAGTGAGAGGGCTGACCTCCACTTCGTAGATTTCTAACTTTTGCTCTCTGTTTCTTGCTATGAGATCACCCTATAACTCATAGGTTGGGCTATGACTCATAGGAATGCTCATATGTCTTACATTTCAGCAAAATCTACAATTTTCTCCCAAAATCGTGCTAACCTAACTTTTCTGTAATACCAACACAAAAACACATAAAAAAAATAAAAAGTTGCATTAAGAACTCATAAAATCCCTTGTTTTAGGCATCAAATTTTCTGTACTTTGATAGTACATGAGATTACACAATGGGGTCAAAGTGATTTTGACCCATATTTAACCCTTACCATGTTAATTTAAAAATTAACTGAGTCAGGTCTATGAAACCCCAACTATGGGTCGTAGCTCAGACTATGGCCCATAGGTCTTGATCTCGTAGATCACTTAACACTTAGAAAAATTTTGAAACCATACCTGGGCATTATGGACCCCATTCAGGACTCGTACCTTGGACTATGAGTGGTAAAGTTAGTTCGAGTGTGAGTGCCAACTTCAAGTGATCAATGTTATTCCCTACGAGGCAGGACTACGAGCCGTAGTGTAGATTATAGCTCATAAACCTGGTTATAGAAACTGGTTCAAATGCAGTTCTCTGCACTTTTCCCACTTTGTTCAAAACCTGCACGATTTTCTCAAAATACACCATTATACCAATATACAACCAATGCAATGTCTAAAATCAAAAATCAACGGATAATCAAAATACTTCCTAAGAATCCACAAATTACCAATAAAATCAAAAACAAATAAAAACATTAAAACCTCTTGGGTTGACTCCCAAGTAGTGATTTAATGTCGCGGCATGACTTAGTCATCTTGAGTAATCAAAATTCCTCAACAGGCCACGCTTCACTTTTGAGTTCATCGGGGTACTTTATAGACTGATGAATGTCAAAAACCTGTTGGGCATCATTTACCCTAAATCTGAGTTGCCCAGGGTCCATATCCACCAGGCCTCTCCCTTTGGCCAAGAATGGTCTTCCTAGAATAATAGGAACCTTAAAATCAACCTCACAATCAAGAATTACAAAATCAGCTGGGAATATGAACTTATCCATTTTCACTAACACATCATGAAGGATCCTCTCTGGCTTTTTGATTGTTTTATCCATTATTAATAACCTCATTCTTGCTAGAGTAGGTGAACCAAAACTAAGATTTTTAAACATGGCAAGAGGCATCAACTTGATACTTACTCCCAAATCACACAACACTCTTGCAAACTCAACATCGTTGATGGTACAAGGTATGGTAAATACACTAGGATCTTCTCTTTTTTAGACTAAAGATTTGGTGGTAATGACACTACAATGTTGGAGCTCTTGCAAAAGCTCTTGGCTCACCGTGTAATTTTTCATCACCAAATTCTAACATGTATTTAGCATACCCAAGAATTTGCTCCAATGCTTTGATAAAGAGAATGTTGATGCACAATTATTTCAACATAGGGTGGAAGTGTTTGAACTTACTATCCTCCTCCTTTTGCTTGAGCCTTTGAGGAAAAGGAGGAGGAGGTCTTGGGATAGTTTTTTTCTTTTCTTGCTCCTTCACCACTTCAGCTCTCACCCCATTGTTGGCCAAACCTTCTTCCTCAACCTCAACTTTGTCATCAACACTCTTTTGACGAACCTCATCAACAACCACCAGCATTGGAGGGCCAATGGTACTCCTTCCACTCTTTGTCATAACCACTATGCAATGTCCCTAATTCTTATGATTTTGAACTGTATTGCTTGACAGAGTACACTTTTGGTATTGATTCAATTGGAGGGACACTTGACAAAATTGTTGTTATAGTTGTTTGATGGCCACATAATGAGACTCTATCTTTTGGTTGATACTTAAAATATCGAACTTCATTTCTTTCAAAGTCTCATCTTGATTTTCAACTTTCTTCACCAACCTAACAAACATCTCTTCTATTCTTGAATTGCTAGAACCTGTATCACAATTATAAGGAGGCATATAAGGACTATTCCTATACCTATCTTTTCGGCCCCATTCGGCTTCTAGGACCCTATATCTCTCAAAATAACCACAATGATTATCTCTAAATGCGCCCTCTTAGTTGTAGTTCCAACCTTGATTTCCGAAACCTTCGCTAATAGTTTAGATTAGACCCTTGGGCATTGGTCCAAAAACCTACTGCTTGATCTCTAATAAAATAAACATCTTTATCATAATATTGTTCCTCATACATAGGTGCTCTAGGAGGTTTGTGGACTACCACATGAAGTCTCTCCTGGTTTTGTTTGACCACCAAGTCTATACTCGTGCATAGTTGAGCAAGTTATTGCATGACATCCTCGTTGATTTTAGCTTGCTCCGAACTAACACTCACTACACATGTGCTCCTTGTGGAAGTTCTCTCCCCTTCCCCCCCCATGCTCCATTGGTCTTGACTACTTGCTCTATCCTTTTTGCTATTCTTGTGAACAGTTGATCTAAGAACATGCCTCCTATGATGGTATCGGCACACACTTGACTATTCTTATCAATAGCCCAATAGAAAATATCCGCTAAGGCATCATCCATGATCTTATGGTCTAGAACCATTCTCAAATATTTGGTGAACCTCTCCCATATTGTGCTAATGGAATCACTCGACAATTGCTTGAAGTTATTGATTTGATCCTTCAATTTAAGCTTCTTTGACCTTGGAAAGTATCTCTCCAAGAAGGCTTTTTGCAATTCAGCCCAATTGGTGATTAAACTCTGTGGGAGTTCTGATAACCATACTGCCACATACCGGTAAGAGATAGAGGGAAAAAATATAACCAAACAACATACATAGAAGGATTTTGCGTACCTATCACACTCTTACACACAAACCACACAAAAGCCACATTGTGCAGATGGCTATGAGGATCCTCAAAAGGTAACCTTGTAAACAAACTACTATTTTGAAGTATTTGGAGTAGTCTACTTCACACTATGAACTTAGTGTCGGTCGATAATGGTGGAAACACTATAGCTCTTGTGACGTCCATGGCTATTAGATTAAACTGGTATTGGTTCCATCTATATGTATTCTCTTAAAATCCCTGAGTTGTGGCCTATTTTTCCTTGGTGGTGGATTATCTTCTCTACCAACATCATCATTATTTTGGCTCGCAGCTTTATTAATAACAATATTTATGTTTGCTTAAGCCATTCTCCTTTCAACACGTTGGATGTCAAGATTAATTGGAGCTAAAGGTCTGCCTTGACTCCTTGTATTAGGCATACACCTAGTATACCCTACAAAAGAAACTAAACAACAAAAATAAAAACAAAAGTAAAATATAAGAGAATTAGGAAATCAATAGTTGAATTATATACTAATGAAACCAAATCAAAGCATCGTCGTATTCCCCAGTAATGATGCTATTAATTTTGATCATGCTTAAACAATACATCTCACTTTAAGGATAAAATGATCATTATTAAATATAAAACCTAACTAAGATTAGGGTCAAATCCTAAGGGAATACGGGGCTTATATATTTGAGAATTGGTGAGGTCGCATGAGATTCCATTGTCCATAATTTCATATTGTGGTGTCCAATTCACCTCTCATTTTTGAAGATCTTTCAAAAATAAATTTGGTACTAAGGTGAAGTTGAGTATCGGTTTTCATCCATAAATCGACGGATAAGCTGAAAGGACCATTCACACTTTAGAGGATATATTGAGAGCTTCTATCTTGGAATTCAAAGGGAGTTGGGATGAGAATTTGCCACTTATTGAGTTTGCCTACAACAATAACTATCATACAACTACTGAAATGGTACCATTTGAGGTGTTATATGGTAGACGGCATAGATCACCTATTCGGTGGTTCGATGTTGGTGAGGTGACATTGCTAAGACTGGAGCTAGTCATGAATGCTATGGAAAAATTTAAAAGCATAAAGAAAAAGTTGCAAATAGTCAAAAGTTGACAAACGTCCTACTCTAATGTAAGGAGGAGGGATCTTGAGTTCCAAGTTGGTGATTGAGTCTATTTGAAAGTGTCTCCTACGAAAGGTGTGACTCAATTTGGTAAAATGGGGAAATTGAACCATAATTATGTTGGGCCATATAGAGTGGTGAGAAGAATGGGAAATATGGCATATGAGTTGGACTTACCTGATGCAATGTATTTGATCCATCTGATTTTTCATGCATCGATGTTGAGGAAGTTCATAGGTGATCCAAACTCCATAGTCCTTTTGCATGATTTGAACATTGAAGTTGACTTGAGTTATAAAGAGGTACCAATTGAGATTTTAGATCGGCAAGTGAAGAGGCTAAGGAATAAGGAAGTTGCATCCGTCAAAGTGCTTTGGAGGAATTTACAAGTTGAGGGTACTACATAGGAAACAGATATGATGAAATATTATCCATATCTATTCCACTCTACTCAAGCCTAAAGTATTAAGAAATTCTACCTAAAACCTCTAATTCCTTATATTTTAGCTTTGGCTGATGATACACTTATTCTTACGTTTATGGACTATTTTGAGACATATTTTGAAAGTAGATTTTAAAATTTTTATGAAATGATGTTTAAGTTGAATTTTTGCATGCATGTTGGGTTATTAGCTTATGATTAACTCCTTGGAACCTACGTTTAAGCACATTTAGGGATGAATATTCCCAAAGGGAAGATATTGTAACAACCCCAAGTTTCGAAGGCTAAGAGTGCAGGAAATGTTGGACAGAAAATGACTTGGAGTCAATTTTGAAGGGTGAGTTATGGCATATAGGTAGATTTATGGCCCACAGGTCGGTCCTTAAATTGGAACTTTAGGAAAAAGAAAAAGTTTCTATTTATGGGGTAACCCACACACCAAATGACAACCCATAAAAAGAATGACAGATCGTAGATAGGTTCGTACATGAGGGCCTTAACATGAAGGAAATTTTGAGTTAGCTGAAAAGTAATATACAATTAATAGGACAGCTCGTACAATATATTACAATTGGTAGAATCCCTTTGTGAATGAGGTCTAGTAAATGAGGAAAATAGCTAATTATGAAAGGACTCTACGCATCCAATCATGACCTGTAAGTTAGTATACGACCCATAAAAGATGTTTCGTAGTTTGTGTCAACAAAATGGTTTTTGAAGTTTGGAAATTTAATAGGATGAATAGGGACTATGGTCCGTGGTTTAAACCACATCCCATAAATAGGCTTTCATAGAATTAATTCGATAGTTTTAATAAAGGTAGTTTTGTCATATTCGTAAATCCAATTCCTCAACTTTGTCATTTTTGGGATCTAAAAAGGCCTAAGTTAGACCTTAAACCCTAAGGAACTCTCATTCTCTTTCATTCTTTCAATTCCTAAGGCATTATTCTCTTTAGAAGGCAAGGCAAAAAGCGCCAGAGTTTCAAGGTTCTTCCCAAAGGCTTCATGTTCGGTTTTGCCAAGCTTACCAAGATATGTGAGTTTGATATTTGGCTTTCTTTTCACCCACAAAGTCCTTCATAATGTATTTAACCTTTTCTTTAAATTTCTTCAAGTAAATATGCATGCTAATGATGGTTTTATGATATTTATGTTATTAAATGATCTCAACAATATTCTATGATATTATTACCAAGCATTTACATATATTTAAGTTATTAATGATGAATACAACAGTGAGTTTTGTTATTGATGAAGTGTGGGCTATTTTGCATGATTTAAGAAGGTATGTTTTCATGATTCAACTATGAATATGTGATTTATGATTGTTCCAATTTAACAGCTTAACCAACCTAGTTTTCTAGTAAAGTCGTGCATGATTTATGATGGTGATTAGGGAATTAAAGATAGGCTTTAAAGATATGATTTTTCACTGATATAAGCATGTTGACAATTGCCCGAAAGGATATTTAAGAAGGTCCCCAAGATGAAAAGATAATTCTCACTTGGTGGTTCCTTAAATTCGAGCTACTCTTATGATTTGCTACTTATGATTTTAACTGTCATAATTTGACTAGGCAATGTTTTGAAGATTTTATGGGATGACTTATCACCAAATGTGACATTGAGGTGGGGTTCAGTAAGGGAACCTTAGAAGCAACCCTTTGTCTCATTAACTATGTGTCACCATAGTAGCCTTTGTAGGCTAGGCTAGTGGATCCATGTAGGCCATCTATGTTATATAATGATGCATGCGAAGTGATGGAGTTCCACCCGGCAAGTGGTTTCCCCGTGCCAACGTAGGGGGTTATATTGTATTCCATGTAATAGCTCATATGGTCTTATATGTCGATTAAGGTCTTCTGCACAAGTTTATGACTCTATGATATGATTTCATTACATATGGTTACTCATGCATTGACTCTTATGCATATTTAGCGATATTCTTTGTGCATGCTTAAGCTCGTATTAATGTATAGTAATACTTTATGTACAATTATATATTTTACTTATTCACGATGGCATTATAATTTCATACTTGTATTACATCCCACCTACTTTGTACATTCCAATGTACTAATATTTTTCCTACATGATTTAACCATGTAGGAAAAAGTACTCCTCTACTGGCTTGTGGCTAGTTTTTGGCATTCAAGACTAGTACTTTTATTGTGGTGAGCCCTTAGTTCAGGACTTTACTATTTTTTTATCTAGCTTGTATTTTCTTTTGGGACGATGTATATGTTGCCTTTTTGAGGCTTTTACTTTCTATGTCATTAAATAATGAATTCTTTTCTATTTGATGAAAATCGATTGTTACTGGTTCCCTACATTGATGTTTTAGTCGATATGCATTATGGGCAAACATGTCAATGTTTCTTTTTAATATTGCTTCATTGTCTTAAAATAAACATAAACCCTTTTCCCATTATTGTTATTTTTCAAAGTTTAATTTAATGCCTATGAATGTTTAAGATATTAAAGATAGCTTGGGTGATGTCCCCTCGGGTATCTCATTCGCTGTGTGATGACTAGGCCCTAAGTTGGGTCATTACATCTCATAATTTGAGGATGGAACCTGCTATCATTTAACTTTTATTTTATGTTTGAGACTGTCTTCCATTTTTATTGAGGGTGAGTTAGGGACATGTCTTAGCCTCTGCCTAGTCTATTACTTAAAGGCTTGTTGGTCGTGGTGTATAAATTTTATAGCTTATGTATCTCTCATTGCTTTTCTGTTACAACTCCTGATTATGCCTTAGCTTCCACTTATATTATTTTCTCTCATTATCAATGAATACTGATGATATGCAAAGAAGGTTAATTTTGAGCTCTCTCGAGGATCTCATTCACCATATTACACCTAGAGTCTAGCTTAGGTCATGAAAAATATTGTAGTAGAATCCAAGGTTTAGAAGTGCCCTAGTGAATCTAATATCTACATCAAGTAGAGTTTTATCCGTGGGTGTGAAATGTACCACATTTATGAATAGGAGGTTATAAGGCATTTTAGGAAATATTTCACTTCTTTCATGGTTTATTTCATGCTTTAGAATATGTCCGAAGGCTTCCTAACTCTAATAATTTTTCTTTTCAATTTTCAAAAAAATACCTCCAAGAAGAGCACCTAAGCAAAAGGAAGTATGTGCTAATGAGGATCAAGCTCCCCACGACCCTTTGGGAGGGGTAAGTCACTAATGATGAACTCTGGATCGCTATTACTATATTGGACCAAGCTTTGTCAAACTAGGACAATCAAGGTGTGGTTGTTCCTCCTCCTCATGTGCCTACACTAGCAGTTAGGGTGAGAGATTTTTCTCAAATGTATCCTTCTGAGTTCCATGGCTCAAAAGGTAGATGAGGATGCTCAAGAGTTCATTATTGAAGTATATAAGGTATTTTCTATCTTAGGGGTGACTTTAGAGGAGAAAGAAGAATTAGCGGCATATGAACTCAAGGGAGTGGACAAAGTGTAGTTCACTCAAAGGATAAAGGTTCGATTGGATGGGATAATTTCAAGCTTGCATTTCTTGACCATTTTTTCCTACTTGAGATTAGGGAGGAAAAGATGACAGAGTTTATCAATCTCAAGTAAGGGAATATGAGTATGATAGAGTATGTCCTCAAATTCACTAATCTCTCCAAATATGCTCTATCCTTGGTTGCTGATCCCCACGCAAGAATAAGCAAGTTCATTTCAAGGATATTTGACTTGGTTATCAAGGAGTGATGGACCCGCTATGCTTGTGAAAGAGCTTGATATCTCTTGCCTCATGACTTATTTTGACCATATTGAAGGTGAGAAACTCAAGGAGAGAAGGGTGAGGGAGTCTTAGAGGTCCCGGTCGAAGGTGAGTTCTCTAATGCTAGGTCTGGTAGTAGAAGTGGCCATCTTCAGCAAGTCTAAAGGTTCAAAGGCCAAGGGCCATTTTAGGCTCCAAATAAGAGTTTTGAATGGTATAGGGTGCCATACCCTAGAGCTTAAGAGGGTGGTAGATAAGACTTTCCTAGGTGTACTACCTATTGAAAGAGCCATAAAGGCTAGTTGATATGCTATGGTGCTTGCTATGGGTGTGACAGGATGGGGCATAAGTAGTCAAAATGTCTAGGTATGACAAACAAGAGTCAAGATGGTCGACCCAAATGATAGGTTACTTTAGGTGGTCAAGGGAAATAGAGGGTTAAAAATATGGTGCTCAACACAATAATCGATTCTATGCCATTCATCATAGGCAAGAGGTCGAAGAGACTCCAGATATGGTTACTTATATATTGAAGGTATTTAACTTTGATGTGTACGCATTACTTGATCCAGGTTCCAATTTATCTATTGTAACTCCTTTCCTATCCACTATGTTTGATATGAGTCTTGAAATTTTGCTAGAATCCTTCTCAGTCTATACTCCCATGGGTAAGTCAGTTGTGGACAAAAGAGTTTACCAAAATTGTCTTGTATAAATAGTGCACAAAGTTATTCCTAGTGCTCATGTTGATCTTGATATGGTTCGCTTTGATGTTATCCTTGGGATTTACTGGTTACATGCTTCTTATGCCTGCTTAGACTATAGGACCCGGAAGGTCAAGTTCTCATTTCCTTAATGAGAAATTCTTGAATGTGTAAGTAGTGACAACATTTAAATGTCAATTTATTTCTTATCTAAAGGCTCAAAAATTGATTTTCAAGGGGTGTATCTACCATATCGTGAGGATTAGGGATGTCATCTCTGAATCTCCTACTCTTGAGTTGGTCCCCATTATGAGGGAATTTTTTGTTGTCTTTTCCAAATTCATTCCCAGTATTCCTTCCAAAAGAGAAGTAGACTTTTGGCATAGATCTCCTTTCAATTACCTAACCTATCTCTATCCTTCATTTACCAAATGGCCCTGATGGAGTTAAATGAGTTAACGGATCAGTTGAAAGACTTGTTGGAAAAAGGGTTTCTTTAGGCCAAGCATTTCACCATGGGGTACTCTTGTGTTGGTTGTTAGAAATAAGGATGGATTTTGGCTGTGTATAGACTACTGACAATTGAACTAGGTTACTATAACGAACAAGTATCCACTACCTCAGATAGATGATTTATTTGATTAGTTGCATGGCGCTAATCACTTCTCTAAAATTGATCTCTGTTTTTGATATCGTCAGTTGAGGGTAAGGGAGTTTGATATTTTCAAATGACATTTCGGACAAGGTATGGTCACTTGATGCTTTCCTAATCTATTCTTGTAATGACAAAGAGCATATGAATCACTTGAGGGTTTGGCTTCTTACCTTGAGGGACAAATAATTGTTTTCCAAATTTAGCAAGTGTGAGTTCTACTTGAAAGGGGTGGTATTCCTCGTCATGCTATATCTGGTGATGGTATTGAGGTTTATCATAAGAACACTGAAGCAGTAAAGAATTTGTCTAGACCATTGTCTCATTCAGATATTAGGAGCTTTTTATGTTTGGCTGATATTATTAGATATTTGCTAAAGGATTTTCATCCATTTCAACACCTTTGATTAATATTACCCAAAAGAAAGTGAAGTTTTAATGGTCGGAAGAATGTGAGAAAAGTTCGCAAATTTTAAAGCATTGTCTTACATCAGCTCCTATTTAATACTATCAGAAGGATTGAATATGTTTTTAGTTTATTGTGATGCTTCTCGTGTTAGTTTGGGCTATGTTCTAAAACAAAATAATAAGGTCATAGCATATGCTTCAAGGTAACTGAAGATGCATGAATGAAATTATCCAATCCATGATCTTGGATTAGCGGCCGTGGTGTTTGCCATACATGTTCCATCAAAGAGACCTAAAGTTGAGGCAAAGGAGGCATATTTAGCTCCTCAAGGATAATGATATGAGTGCAGTATTATCCCGGTAAGATAAGTATTGCAGCTAATGCTCTTAATAGGCTATCTATGGGTAGTATGGCTGATCTGGATGGGGCTAAGAGGGAGTTGGTGTAGGATGTTCACCATTTGGCATGCTTGGGAGTTAGTGACTCCAGTGAGGGTAGAATCCATGTGCAGAATGGTGCTTAATCAGTGGTGGTAGATGTTAATGAAAAACATAACCTATATCTGACGTTGGTTGAGTTGAAAAAGCTTATTGCCGAAAGAAGGTAGAGGTTTTCTCACAAGGGTGAGATGGTGTACTTTGCCACCAAGGTCTGTTATGTTCCAAATGTATATGGTTTAAGAGAGCTAATTCTGAGTGAATGCCATAACTCTCCATATTCCATACATCTTAGATCTACCAAAATATGCCGAGACTTATAGGAAGTGTATTGGTGGAATGACATGAAGAAGGATATAGCTAGGTTTGTGGTGGGGATGCCCTAATTGCTAACAGGTGAAAGTGAAACATCAAAAACTCGGTGGCCTGCTTAGAATATAGAAATTCCTATGTGAAAGTGGGAAAATGTGAAGATGGATTTTGTGATAGGTTTTCCCCGTACTCAAAAGCAATATGACACCATTTGGGTTATTTTGGATAGAAAGACTAAGTCAACCCATTTCCTACCGATCAAGACTACTTTTAGTACCAAGGATTATATTTAGGAGTTAGTAAGGCTGCATGGTGTACAATTGTACATCATATCAAATCGTGGTACCTAACTCATTTGTCATTTTTGGAAGTCTTTTCGAAGAGGACTTGGCACCAAGGAGAAGTTAAGTACTACTTTCCATCCTCAAACCAATGGGTAGGATGAAAGGAAAATTTAGACCCTTGATAACATGTTGGGGGCTTATGTATTGGAACTAGAGGGTAACTGGGATGATCACCTACTGCGTATTGAGTTTTTCTAAAACAATAGTTATCATGATAGCATTGGAATGACACTATTTGAGTCTTTGTACAAAAAGAAATATAGATTCCTGGTGGGTTGGTTTAAAATTGGTGAGATAGCTTTCATCAGTCCTAATTTGGTATTGGATGATATCGTAAAGGTGAATCTCATAAAGAAGAAATTGAGGACAACCCAAAGTCACCAAAAGTCATATTTCAATATTCGAATGAGAGATTCTGAGTTCTGTGTAAGGAATTGGGTGTATGTAAGGATTTCACCATGAAGAGTGTGATGCAGTCTGGTAAAAAAGGTAAATTAAGTCCCTGGTATGTAGGGTGTTACGAGATTTTAGAATGGATTAGTAAGGTGGCATATATATTGGACTTGCCATCAAAATATGTGTATGCTTTTTTCGGTGTTTCATGTGTCCATATTGAGAAAATTTGTTGGTGATTTGAGCTCTATTATGCCTTGGAGAGTGCTAAGGTTTGATGATATTTAAATTTATTACTCAAAGGAAGCAGGGACGAT
>DF357527.1:61719-74827 GCA_000787875.1 Solanum virginianum
ATGAAAGTAATGTTTAGTTGGGGTCAAATCCCTCGGGAAATAGAGGTTCAAGAGGTGAAATAGTTCATTAAATTAGGCAATTGTAGGTTCAAATTAGGGGGGTTACAATAAACAAAATCAAGATTTAGATATTGTAATATCTAATTAGCAAACTAACATATTTAGAGAGATGTTGGGGATGTGCAAATATATGGGTGGATCTGCTAAGCTAGGTCTAATATTTGACTAATTGAGTTAAACATGAGTGAATAGACTAGGATACTGGTAACTACGCTTCAATTACGATAATGAAGGTGTTTCACGTAATTAAGTTATGATACATATGCGGATGGCTTGAGCATACATCTGGCCTGAGAAATCACAACAAACCACCTAATACCTTAGCCATTGAATCCATGGTTGTGGCATTCAACTGAAACCTCCAAAGGTTTCTAGCTAATACATCCATTTCATACTCCAACTACTCAGATTAAAGAAATAATTATAGATCTAGAGTAAACCCCAATATTGCAACATTAGGATTATAGATGAAACTTAGTAATGGATGTAAATTCACTCAGATTAACAATAATAAAGTCAAAATATTATAGACCCAATATAGAAGTTAAAGGTCCATATTATTTACACACCCCCAACATGGGGGGTTTTAGCCTCTCATGCTCGAAATTAAAGATTCAATACCAAGTTTAGGAGATGAGTACATGGGTAGTAAGGATAGTAAGAGTTGATGAAAACCAACAAATCTCCTCAATTTGTGCCTCCACAAACTTGAAACCCTCTAACCCTTGTACTATTGAGTAAAAATATTCTATGTACTATATTCTCTCTCTCTCTCTCTTTCTCTCTCTCTATCGATCAAACCTAATATGAATGATATGTAAAATATCCTTTCCAAAAGGTTTAAATAGTCCGTGCAAAATAAATGAAAGTTTGTGCACTGAGTAGCTGTTCGGCGGTCAAGGTCGACTATTATCGAGCACTCCAGCGATATGCCGAATATGCACTTGATCGCTTTCCTGCGTATCTTTTTAAAGGCTTAGATTTCTGCAAATTGGGTGATAGTTCTTTACTATGCTGATCATGTTCGATGATTGATGTGCTATCAAAATACAACACATTTGATTCCTAAAATAAGGGATTTTGCAAGTTCTTAATGTGACTTTTTATGGTTTTTATGAATTTTTGTGTTAGTTTTGTAGAAAATATAGGTAGGTAAGATTTTAGGAAGAAAAGTGCAGATTTTGATTAAGTCAGGTCCTACGAGCCACCCTACGAGTCATAGGATGACATTTGTAGCAAGATCTAGAGAGCAATATCAAAAATCTGAGAAGTGAAGGTCAGCCATACAAGGCCACTCTACGAGTCATAGGTCTCTCTACGACTTGTATAGGTGAGGATCCTAGCTAATTCCAGAGAGTTCAAGAATTGGACAAGAACTGCAGGCCTAGACAATGAGAGGAGTATACGAGTCATAGCCCAAGCTACCACTTGTAATAGAGGGTCGCAGTAGTCAAGTCCAAAATGCCAGTGATAACTACGAAACACCAATTATAACTCGTGGATCACCCTACGAGTCGTATCTGCGAGACGTAATTGCTACCAGTGTATTTTCTATTTAATTTTTAGTTTAATTTTGTAAATAGTATAAATAGTTAATGTTAGGGTTTTAGAAGGAGAACTTTGAACATTTTTCAGATTCCACAACTTTGAATATTCTTTCTTGAATATTCTAAGAACATTTTTAGGGTTTAGTGTAGATTTCCATTTTTTATTTGAAGACCCATTTTGGGGGATTGGAAAACCACATTGTACTTATCTTCCATTAATCCAAGCTTGTGGTTTTCAACTTGAAGCTGTATTTGTTCTTCATTATTTTGGATAATCTCTCAACTATGTCTCTCTTATTTATTGGTGTTGATTTTACCTTAGCCAGGAGTAGCTAAGCCCCCATAACTTGGGGTTGCGGGAACCATGAGTAGTTGACTTGAAATAACATAGACTTTATGCATTTCTTTATTTGGGGTTTTGCATGTACTATTTATTTCCCTTCGCTTTGATTATTGTTTGGTGGTTGCCAACACCAAACCCGGCCTACTATCACTATCCTAATCAACGTAGTGATGAATAGGAAAAGGAAAGTAGATGACATGATTCGATTGATGTGTTCTCATCTATTCAACCAAACCTAACCAAAGAGAGGTTGACTAGGATAATGGGTAATGGTTAGTTGGCACACCATGGTTGCTGACCAAGCGCCATGGTGAAATTCGACCTTCACCTTCACAAGAGGGCTGGAAGAAGCTAAGTTACCATCCTGGATGCTAATTTCTAATGAAAGTAATGTTTTCTAGGGTAATTGAGTTAACGAATCATAGGGAACACAATTCCCAAGTTGTCCCTCAGTTTGATTGTCTTCTTGCATAATTAGTGTAGTGTTTGTTTTTGTTCTTCTATTTGAATCACAACCCCCCTCCCCCCCCCAAATTTTAGAGAACATAGTGATTGACACTTAAAATGATTGATAGTGGGTCAACATAGCCAAGCCCTGTATTTCTTGTGGATATGACCCTAACCTCCGGTTAGGTTTATACTTGATTAAGACTGCTTTACTGTTGGAGCGTGAACATCAAAAATTATGGTGCCATTGCCGGAGAATACGACTAGGTTTTTGATTTGATTTCACTATTGGTTAATTCTAGTGTTAATTTCTAGATTTTCTTGTATTTTACTTTTATTTTTGTTTTTGTTGTTTGATTTTATTTGCAGGGTTTACTAGGTTATATGCCCAACATAAGGAGCCAAGGCAATCCCTTAGCTCCAATTAATTTAGAGATCCACCGAATCACAAGGGCAATAGCCCAAGAGAATGAGGATATCGCAATTGACGAAGCGATTGGTCAACATGAGGATGATGTGGGTAGAGATGAGAACCTACCACTAAGAGAAAATAGGCCACACCATAGGGCATTCAATGAAGATGCTTATGAATGGAATCAATATAGACTGAACCCTATGGCTATAGATGTTACTGAGCTATAGTGTTGCCATGATAGACATTAAGTTCACTGATGTTTCTAAATTGTGGTCTATTTACAGTACTACCTTCGGAGGATCCACACAGTCATCTCCACAATGTTGCGTTTGTCTGCAAAAGCGTGTTGTGGACCTAAAATCTTTCTATGGATGTGGTTGGTATGAGAGTGTTTCCCCTATCTTTGATTGGAAATGCGGTAGTTTGGTTATTAGAGCTTCCACAAAGTTCGATCATTAGTTGGGCAGAGCTGCAGAGAGCTTTTGTAGAAAGGTACTTTCCAAGGGCTAAGAAGCTTAAGCTCAAAGATCAAATAAATAATTTTGAGCAATTGCATAGTGACTTGATCAGTACTACATGGGAAAGATTCACTAAATGCTTGATGATGGTTCTCGACCATAAAATAGCTGATGATGCCTTGGTTGAGATCTTTTATTGGGCATTTGATAAGAATAGTCAAGCTTGTGCCAACACAATTATGGGAGGTATGTTTCTTGACCAACCCTTTGCATTGATCGCTGAAAGAATGACGCAAGTGGTTAAAATGAAAAGGGCTTGGGGACAAAGAGAGAGAGGTGCAATGAAGACTTCTTGTATGGTAAACACCAACAATGATCAAGCTAAGGTCAATGAGGAAATCATACAACAACTTGCTCAACTTCGTACGAGTATGAACTTGGTTTTAAAGCAAAACCAAGCCAGTGTTCAAGCGGTAACCCACCAACCTCCTAAGGCTCCCATGCATGAAGAACCATTCTATGATGAAGATGCTTGCTTCGTGAGTAACCAATCGGCGGGTTTCAGGAACAAACCCTAAGGGTCCAATTTAGACTATTGGAGGCAAGGTTCCGGGAATCATGGTCGAAACTATAACTGTGAGGGTGCATATAGAGACAACCGAGGTGGTCATTATGAAAGAGAATGGGTATTAGATACCGAATGGGGTAGAAAAGACAGTTATAGAAATGGTCCTTATATGCCTCCCCACAACCAAGATGCCTGGTCAAGTAATTCTAGGATTGAAGAAAGGTTCGACAAGTTGTTGAAGAAAGACGGCCATTAAGATAAGACCTTATCCTAATCAACGTAGTGATGAATAGGAAAAGGAAAGTAGATGACATGATTCGATTGATGTGTTCTCATCTATTCAACCAAACCTAACCAAAGAGAGGTTGACTAGGATAAGTTACTCAGTGGCAATTAAACAATTAGAGCAACAATTTGGTCAAGTTTCTTCTCAATTGAACTAACGCGAAAAGGGCACTCTACTAAGAAACACAATTCAAAATCCAAAGAATGACAACCATTGCATGGCAGTCATGACTAGGAGTGGGAAAAGCACCATAAGATCCCCCAATGCTGGTAGTTAAGGATGAAGCTTATGAGAAGGGTGTTGAAAACAAAGTCGTTATTGAGGAAGAAGGCTTGGAGAGTAATGAGGTGCAAATTAAAGAGGTGAGAGAGCAACAGAAGGTCAAGATGATTGAAACCACCACCTCCTTTTCCTTAAAGACTTAAGAAAAAAGAGAAAGATGGAAAATTCAAGCATTTTCTTTCGATGTTAACAAAATTGTCCATCAACATTCCCCTTTTAGAAACTTTGGATAAGATGCCAAGTACATGAAAGATTTGGTAACAAAGAAGTGCACTTTGAGTCAAGAGCTTTCATAAGAGCTCCAACAATGTTGTGCTATCATGACCAAATGCCTAGTCCAAAAGAGAGAAGACCCCAGTGCATTCACTATTCCTTGCATCGTTGGTGAGGTAAAATTTGCAAGGGCATTATGTGACTTAGGAGCAAGTATCAATTTGATGCCCCTTGCCATTTTCAAAAAGCTTAGTCTTGGTACCCCTACTCCCACAAGAATGTGGTTGCTCATGGCAGATAGGACCATAAAGAAGTCGAAAGGGATATTTTTTGATATGCTTGTAAAGGTTAATAAATTCATCTTTCCCACAGACTTTATGATCCTTGATTATGAGTTTGATGGTGCCTATTATATTGGGAAGACCATTTCTGGCTGTCGGGAGAGCGTTGGTGGATATAGATTTGGGTCAACTTCGGTTTAGAGTCAATGATACAGAGGTTGTGTTTGACATCCACCAATCAATGAAACACCTGGATGAGTTTAAGAGTGAAGTTTGGGCCCTTGATGATTTTTGATGATGGATAATGACAAAGTTGAGCCACGACGTTAAACAAAGCGCTTCTTTGGAGGCAACCTAAGGTATGCCCCTTATGTCTCTTATTACTGATTTATGTTTACTTTGAGAAGAAAGTATATTCTTTTGGTGGGGTGTGGGAAGTTATGGATTAGGGTGAAGTCTAAGTAGCCTTGAGTCCGTAATTTCCCCTATATTTGATCCCAAGGTTTTCTTACAGTGTTTACTTTTCCTTGTGGATGTTTTTAATTTTTCTTGCACCAGTATATTTAGGTAGTGTAGATAATTTGTAGATATATAGTAATTATTATCTTTGTCACGACCCAAGCCTAAGGCCTAGATGTGACATGGCGAATGGGGAACCGGAAGGGACCCCAAACAAGCCTCTTAGCATATCGTCACACATCCTTGGTTGCGGAAGCATACAAAAGATGTATATAAATAAAAGCAAGGGCAACGGGACTAAGGGGGGAAACTTGCATAATCATTAAAGTCAAAAGTCAAGGGTCAAGCTCATACATAGTACACACCTTGTCCAACATACACCTCTAAAACATAGAAAGAGCAGGGGCTAAGATAAGCTACCGGGCTCACCCTCATAGTCAAATGTAACATAAGATAGTATGTCAAAACATAGATAATAGGGAAAGACATAAACCAAAGTCCCCAAAATAGAGGACTCACCAACAACTTGGAATAGCACCATCTAGCCACAAGGGGAAGGAGGACGATGATCAACTCGGGCATCGGTTCCTACATGGTAATATCACGTAGGCAAGAGTATGCGTTAGTACGTTTGAATGTACTAAGTATATGAGATGTAATGCAATGATAAACAAGCTTCATAATCGAAATGTATATATTAGACAATAGACATATTATAGTAACATAGGATGTATGATCACTGCATAAGTAAAACCTGCTAGGATAAATCATGCTTATATAATGTATCATACGTGTATAAGAGACCAAGATAGAATCCCAACTTTGGATGGGAGATGCCGTTCACACTTGGACACCGTAGTTGTAAGGTACTACAGCCCTCGCGTGGTTGATATCATTCATACTCGGACACCATGGTGGCAAGGTACTGCACCCCTCACATGGTTGATGCCATTCACACCTGGACACCCTGGTGGCAAGCTACTACACCCCTCACAAGGTTGATAGCATTCACACTCGAACCCCCTGGTGGCAAGGTACTCACCCCTCACATGGTCATGCGGGCACTTATGCCCCTTGGACCAAACATGGTCTACTATAACACATTATATAAAACATACATATATATCATGTCCATAAGCTCATTTCATCATTAAAACATCATACATATCATATCTCATGCTTTGAACCTTCAATTCCTCAAGAAATCCTAACCAGACATTTTGTCAAACACTTAGCGGGTGTGTAATGATTGTAAAAGTGCATGCCATTTAGAGATGAAATCATACAGGAAAACTAGTGGTAAAAGCTTTAATCAACACCTTGCAACACCCCCAAGACATTCACATCAAAACCCGTCATCATTTCCAACATTATATCCAAGATTTGAAGCTCAAAACATGCTAAATCAACCATACTTTCATGAACTAAAATCACTGTGCAGTAAATTTCTCAATATACAAGACCCATATGTTAAATCAACTTTAAATCATGCAATCATAATTAAAAGAGGGTTTATGCACCATGGGTGGAAGGACCCAATAGTTCAACACCACATACCTTATCTTTTGTGAAGTTCTTGAAGAAGACTTTAATGGAGATTTGAAGCTTGGGTGAGATCCTTGAAGAAATCCTTGAGATTGGCCTTAAGTTTAGGACTTGAATTTAGGGTTAGAAATGAGTCTAAGTGTTTGGGAAAATATTGGGGAATGTTTTTGGGTGATATGAGGGTGAAATAAAGGCTAAGCATAGGAGAAAATACATTTGGAAAAACTTAGGTCCAAAACTTAGAAAAATCTGGGCGAACTAGGAAAAGACAGTGTAGGAAAAACACATCTTCGCGTCGCGGACCGTCTTTGGAAATTGTACCAAGTGAAAATTTCATAATTTGATTCCTTTGTTTTAAAATCAAGGTTAGACCCTTGTCACCTTAATTCAGAGCCCCCGAACATGAATATGAAGTCAGAGTTTTGAAATTCAAAACAGAATTTTAGATATTCAAAAAACAAGATTCTAGGCACTTTCGAGGCATGTTTTCGGGAACTTTTTGGGGTTATTTCAATATCTCCCCCTTGGGAACATTCATCCCCAAATGTAAGAGATGGTACATGACAAAATAATCATGAAAAAATCATCCCCAACATGAATGCAACATTACATTTAAAACAACAGTTTGAAAATCCCATTATAAGTGTGAAATCATCATAAATTACTAACTTGAACATGAATGCACATGAATGACATAGGGGCTGAAACATAAGAATTGATAGCATATAGGGACTTAGAATTAGTACCTTAGGCTTAAGTGGAGTGGAAGAGATAAGGGTACTCTGAACTGGAACCTCCTCATAAGTCAAGTTATCCTTAATAACACCCACAACATCAAGAGGCATAATAGCATTAGGATCACCAACACATTTTCTCAACATAGAGACATGGAACACCGGGTGAACCAAATTCATCAAGAGGCATAATAGCATTAGGATCACCAACACATTTTCTCAACATAGAGACATGAAACATCGAATGGACCAAATTCATCTCACTAGGCAACCTCAACTATAACCCACCTTAGCAACCATCTTTATCACCTCATAAGGACCAATATACCTAGGAATCAATTTCCCTTTCTTACCAAAATAAACCACACCTTTCATTGGAGAAACCTTCAAATAAACTCAATCACCCACTTAGAATGTTAGGTCTCTTCTTCTTACATCGGTATAGGATTTTTAATGACTTTGGGTTGTCCTCAACCTTTCCCTAATCATATTTACCTTCTCAAGAGCATCCAAAACCAAATTCGGCCCCAATAGAGCCACCTCTCCAACCTCAAACCATCCCACCTGTGATTTATAATATCTCTATAAAGAGCCTCAAATGGAGCCATACCGATGCTAGAGTGATAGTTATTGTTGTAGGCAAACTCAATCAAGGGAAGATAGTCATCCCAACTGTATTTAAGCTCCAAGACATAAGCCCTAAGCATACCCTCAAGTGTTTGAGTCGTCCTCCCGGCTTGGCCATCCATTTGAGGGTGGAAAGCCGTACTTAGGTGAACTTTGGTGCCAAGACCCCTTTGAAAGGATCTCTAAAAGTGTGAAGTAAATTGTGCACCACCATCCGATATAATGGATAAGGGAACCTCATGTAACCTCACCAACTTATGGATATACAACCTTGCATACTCTTCAGCCCCATATGTAGTCTTGACTAGTAGAAAGTATGCCGATTTCATCATCTTATCAACCATAACCCATATGGAATCAAAACCTTTTCTAGTCTTGGGAAACCCAACCATAAAATCCATATTAACTACCTTCCACTTCCAAGTAGGAATCTCTATGTCTTGGGTTAGGCCACCCCTCCTTTGATATTCGAATTTTACTTTTTGGCAACTATGGAAACTGGAAAGAAATTTGGCAATGTCCCTCTTCATGCCTCCCTACCAATATATGTCCCTCAAGTCTCTATACATTTTGGTGAAACCAGTGTGGATCAAATAAGAGGAATTATGGGCTTCATCAAGAATTCTCTCGCTCAAACCATCAACAGATGGAACATAAAACCTACCTTGGTATCTAAGGGCCCCATCTCCCCCTTGGGAGAAAACCTCTATCTTGCCTTCTTTCACCAAGGCCTTCAACTCAAGCAAGGAGAATTCTAGATCTTGTTTTGCTATCACCTTATCGACCAAAGAAGATTTAGAACTATCAATAACGACAATAACATCACTCACATCTTCCAACCTCACCCCAAATCTAGCTAATCTATGCACCTCCCTAGCTATCTCCCTATCACCACCATCCACATGAGCTAGGCTACCCATAGACACCCGACTCAAAGCATCTGCCATAACATTTTCCTGACCCATATGGTAGTGCACACTCATGTCATAGTTCTTAAGGAGTTCTACCCACCTTCTTTGTCTCAAATTAAGATCTTTTTAAGTGAAGACATATTGAAGGCTCTTATAATCGGTGAAGATATCAACATGCATCTCATACAAATAATGATACCAAATCTTTAATGGAAACACCTCGACAACCAATTCAAGATCATGGGTAGGGTAGTTTTTCTCATGTACTTTGAGTTGCCTAGAATCATAGGCTATGATCTTACCATTTTGCATTAGTACATAACCCAAACCAACTCTAGATGCATCATAATACAAAAAAAATCCCTCAAGCCCATCTAGTAGTGACAATATAGGAGCGGATACAAGTCTATCTTTTAATGTTGGGAAACTTTTCTCACATTCACTGGTCCACACAAACGTAACCTTCTTTTGAGTCAATTTTGTCATAGGAGAAGCAATAGAGGAGAATCCATCCACAAACATTCTATAGTAACTCGTAAGGCCCAAGAAACTCCTAATGTCCAACGAGGTCAATGGTCTAGGGCAATTCCTAATCACAATGGTTTTCTTAGGATCCACTTTTATACCATCCCCGTACACCACATGACCCAAGAATGCAACCTCTTTCAACCAAAATTCACACTTGTGATATTTAGCGTACGATCTCTCTCCCCTCAATCTTTGCAACACGACCATCAAATGGCCCATATCTCCTCCCTACTAGGTGAATAGATCAATATATCATCAATGAAGACCACAACAAAGGAATCAAGGTAGGGCTTGAAGACCCTATTCATTAGGTCCATGAAGATGGTCGGTGCATTAGTCAATCCAAAGGATATCACCATAAATTCATAATACCTATACCTAGACTGGAAAGCCATCTTTGAAATATCACACTCCCTCTCCCTTACTTGATGGTACCCAAACCGAAGATCAATCTTAGAGAAAAAGATAGCCCCTTACAATTGGTCAAAGAAGTCATTAATCCTTGGAAGAGGATATCTATTCTTTATAGTGACCCTATTGAGTTGTTAGTAGTCAATGCACATTCTAAGTGACCCATTTTTCTTCTTTACAAATAACACCGGTTCACCTCAAGGTGATTGGCTAGGTCTAATAAATCCCTTCTCGAACAAATCTTTCAATTGCTCCTTTAACTCCTTCAACTCTCCTGGGGCCATATGGTAAGAGGAAATAGGGATAGGTTGGGTGTTGGGAAGGAGCTCTATACCAAAATCTATCTCCCTTTCGGGAGGGACATCGAGAAAGTTATTTAGGAAGACATCAAGAAACTCATTTACAATCGGGACGGACTCAATAGAAAGGACTTTGGAATCCACATCTTTGACTCTCACTAGATGATACAAACACCCCTTGGAAATCAACATATGGGCTTTAATGCATGAGATGAACCTACCCCTCACTACTACATCATGTCTTTCCCACTAAAGGACGGGTTCATTTGGAAATTGAAACTTGACCCTACGGGTTCTACAATCAATAGAAGTATAGTAGGCATGTAACCAATCCATCCCAAGAATAACATCAAACTTAAACATATCTAATTTAACAAAATCACAAGGTATGATTTTATGCAAGATGCAAGCCGCACAATTTCTATATACCCTCCTAGCAACAATAGATACACCAATAGAAGTAGACACTTCATATGACTCATGCAACAACTCTGACTCAACATGGAACTTTTTACCAACAAAGGGGTAACAAAGGAAACGGTGGCACCAGGATCAATTAAAGCATATACATCAAGATAAAAATATTTCAATATACCGATAACAACATCAGGGACTTCGCCAACCCCTTGCCTCCCATATAGAGCATAAAAGTGATTGTGCTTTGGGGTATCACCTTGAGGACCACCTCTACCTAATGAGACCGCATTTGCACCCAGAACTTTGCCACGGTTCCTTGGCATTAAAACATCATACATATTATATCTCATGCTTTGAACCTTCAATTCCTCAAGAAATCATAACCGGACATTTTATCAAATACTTGGTGGGTGTGTAATAGGTGTAAAAGAGCATGCAATTTAGAGATGAAATCATGTCATAACCGGACATTTTATCAATTACTTGGTGGGTGTGTAATAGGTGTAAAAGAGCATGCAATTTAGAGATGAAATCATGCAGGAAAACCAGTGGCAAAACCTTTAATCAAAACCTTCCAACACCACGAAGACATTCATATCAAAATCCGTCATTAATTCTAACATTAGATCCAAGATTTAAAGCTCAAAACATGCTAAAACAACCATACTTTCATGAACTAAAATCACTGCGCAGTAAATTTTTCAATATATAGGACCCATACGTAAAAACAACTTTAAATCATGCAAAATTAATTAAAAGAGGATTTAGGTGCCATATGCGAAAGGATCCAATGGTTCAACACCACATACCTTAGCTTTTGTAAAGTTCTTAAAGAAGACTTTAATGGAGATTTGAAGCTTGGGTGAGATACATGAAGAAATCCTTGAGATTGGCCTTAAATTTGAAAATTGAATTTAGGGTTAGAAATGAGTCTAAGTGTTTGGGGAAATATTGGGGAATTTTTTGGGTGATATGAGGGTAAAATATGGCTAAGTATAGGTGAAAATACATTTGGCAAAACTTAGGTCCAACACTTAAAAATATTTGGGTGAACAGGAAAAAATAGTGCAGGAAAAACACCTCTCCGTGCCGTGAAGAGATCGCGGACTGTCACTGGAAATTGCACCAAGTGCAAATTTCATAATTTGATTCCTTTGCTTTAAAATTGAGGTTAGACCCTTGTCATCCTAATTTGGATGCTCTAAATAAGAATATGACATTGGATTTTCAAAATTCCAAATGGATTTTAGATATACAAAAAACAAAATTTTGTGCACTTTCGAGACACATTTTTAGGAACTTTCTGGGGTTGTTTCAATATTTTTGCATATATATAATCTTGAAGTGTTTTATGAATATTTTAAAAATTGGGTACCCTAAAAAATTTTAAGATTGTTAGTTATCATTAGAATCTTGCATATGCTTATTTGGCAATGTGTGTTCTGATAAGGAGAAGGCAAGTTGATGCTTAAAGCATGACCTATGAGTCTATGTTGAGTGTGTATGCGATACCATATGTGTGAGACCTTATTTTGTCACATTCATACACTGTGTATTGACTCATAACTTGCCTTGTTATTCTAAGATTGGACTGGAGATGTGGTTGAGTGGGAAAGGATCTTAGGTAATTATTCTTTTAGTGAGCTAACTTTTGCCTAAATGACATACCAAATGTGATAGTTGATCCCTTGTTCCAAATGTTTGAGCATTTTATGTACCTGTTCTTCCTTGATACCTTGCTAACCTAGCCTTGTTTTATGAAACACCTTGATATTGGCCCTGGTCTATCCTTGAACATGTGAACCTTGATTGAGGCTAAAAGCCTAAGTTGAGGGTAGCTAAAAGTAGTGGCTCTAGTTTAGAGAATAGATATTGTGTGCTTCACCTCAGGCTAAAAGCCTAGGTTGAGGGTGGCCTTTATTATGGTAAAGTAATGAAAATGAGGTGGTTAGTTAGGAAAGAAAGAAAGAAAAGAAAAATCATGTGCCGAGTGAGAAAAAGAAAACAAAAGTTGCCTTGGATTGAAGAAAAATAGGAAAATGAGTTCAGAAATAAGGCACATCTGAACAAGGAAAAGAAAGCACCCGAAAATGCTTGAAAAGGAAGAGTAAAGGAGAATATAGAGAAAAATGGTTGAGTTATAGAGGTAAGAGTGTTGAAAAAAGAGGTTCAAGGATAGTTTTTAGTCATTACCTTCCTATAATGCCATACCAAAGCACCATGAGGTTATGTTACAAGCCTATTAAGTCTTAAAGTGATCCGAATTCAACTAGTCAA
>DF357527.1:74885-99305 GCA_000787875.1 Solanum virginianum
GATCCGAATTCAACTAGTCAACAGTTTGGAGTTTGAGTATAGGGGAAAGCCTATGGTGTTAGTTATCATGCATGAATTGTATTTTTTAGAGTGAGAATGCTTGCACAGTCTCTGAATCTTGATAGCTTTTTGAGTGAAACAGAGGGTCTTCTTTTTTGTGAGGGCATTTGCATTGCATGATTAATATAGGACTCATTCAGTGATTGTGGATTATTGATACTCCTTCACTTGTCATAATTGGATTACTGGATGCATCATTGTATTTTGGTTTACTTGGTAGCTTTACAATCAGGTTTTGAACATGAGAGTTGGGTACCTGAATTGGAGTTAAGTGGTATATATGCCATTAGAGTAATTGCTATGTGTTTCTCATTATCTACTTAGGTCGAGTCATCGCTTGAGGACAAGCAATAGTTCTAACGTGAGGGTGTTGTTGTGCTATCAAAATACAACACATTTGATGCCTAAAACAAGGGATTTTGCAAGTTCTTAATGCGATATTTTATGGTTTTTATAAATTTTTGTGTTGTCTAGAAAATATAGGTGGGTATGATTTTGAGAAGAAAAATGCAGATTTTGATCAAGTCAGGTCCTATGAGCCGTCCTATGAGTTATAGGTCATGCTACAAGTCATAGGATGCCCTTCTTAGCAAGTTCTATAGAGCAAAATAAAAAATCAGAGAAGTGAATGTTAGCCATACGAGGCCACCCTATGAGTCATAGGTCTCTCTACGGCTTGTATATGTGGGGATTGTAGCAAATTTTAGAGAGTTCAAGAATTGGACCAAGAACTGCATACTTAGACTATGAAAGGAGCATACGAGTCATAGACCAAGTTACGACTCGTAATAGAGGGTCATAGCAGTTCAGTCCAAAATACCAGTGCTGACTACAAAAACCTTGATTACGATTTGTAGGTCACCCTACGAGTCGTATCTGCGAGCCATAATTGCTGCCAACTGTATTTTCTATTTAAATTTTAGGGTGATTTTGTAAATAGTAGAAATAGTTAATGTTATGCTTTTAGAAAGAGAACTTTGAACATTTTTCAGATTCCACAACTTTGAATATTCTAAGAACATTTTTAAGGTTTAGTGTAGATTTCCATTTTTTATTTGAAGACCCATTTTGGGGGATTGAAAAACCACATTGTACTCATCTTCTATTAATCCAAGCTTGTGGTTTTCAACTTGAAGGTGTATTTGTTCTTCATTGTTTTGGGTAATCTCTCAACTATGTCTCTCTTATTCATTGTTGTTGATTTTTCCTTTCCCATGAGTAGCTAAGCACCCACAACTTGGGTTGTAGGAACCATAAGTAGTTGACTTGAAATAACCTAGACTTTATCCATTTCTTTAGTTAGGGTTTTACATGTATTATTTATCTTTCTTCAGTTTGATTGTTGTTTGGTGATGGCCAACACCAAACCCTGCCTACTATCATGATCCCGACAATTTGACCTTCACCTTCACAAGAGGGCCAAAAGAAGCTAAGTTACCGTCCTACATGCGAATTCCTAATTAAAGTGATGTTGTCTAGGGTAATTGAGTCAACAAATCATGGCGAACATAATTCCTAAGTTGTCCCTCAATTTGATTGTCTTCTTGCAGAATTAGTGTAGTGTTTATGTTTGTTCATCTATTTGAATCATAACCCCCCCTCCAATTTTAGGGAACATAATGATCGACACTTGAAATGATTGATAGTGGGTCAACATATTCAAGCCCCATATTCCCTGTGGATTTGACTCTAACCTAGGTTTATACTTGACTATGACCGCCTTTACTATTGGAGCATGAACATCAGTGATTTGTCAAAGTTTCTCCTATGTCACCCTTCTGTCATGAGCCTAGGGTCTTGAGTAATATAACATTAGCCGTTCTCCTTGTCCATTCGGTGATATATCAAATAGTTTGGTGACTTTTATTGTGATCGCCTTTTTTGCATGGACTTGGGAGTTTGTTGCTAAAATATTATGTCGGCGAAGCCACTTTTGTCTGCCTTTTTGACACTTTTGCTTCTTTTCCAAGATTTGTTGAGTATTGTCCACTTGTGCACTTTTAGCTCCATTCTTGACATAAAATATGCATATTAGTTAGTAATTGGAACATAATAGCACACTAAGGACAACATTTCATCATATTCTAAGCCCAAAATGAGTCCAAGTTATGGACTAAACAACACCCCTAACTTGAGTCTTTCCTTGCCCTCAAGAAAATCAAACATTAATTAATCTAATTAAGAGCTTCCAGATAGGGCCACACGAAGCAACTTATATAATTCTATCTTTTTCATCCATCCTCGAGCTTCCACAAACAACTTACGTGATTTTGAAGCCTCAAAGGTGACTAAGGGGTAATCAAGATAAGGCTAATCTCATAATTGTTCATGTAGCTGCTGATCACTGCCTAAATGAATTACCATTTGCCCTCATGCCAAAAAATATCCTGCACATACAAGATTAGAACAACATTTTCAAAGATCTCTTTAACACTCGCTCTCCCAATTTTCAATAGATGTTGTTTGAGTAACCTCCACATCAGCCTTTTTGTTGAATGGCACTCCGGTTCACTTGCATAAGGCTATAATTAGGCTGGGGAATGGAAGTGACGTTTGCACTTGCTTTTCGCTAGTGAGGATCTTTGGGACAATGATAGAACCAAGTATGAACTTTCGACGGTCCATAATATAGCCAACCAATATCGCTTTGGAGTCTCAAAGGATCGACTCATTTTGCGAAAGCATTAGGTTACTGCAAATAAATCCAAACAAAAATCTTGCTAGAATGTTCATTTCCTTTTTCTCAATAATTGCCCCATTCTCCAACCAGAGGAGCTAGAATCCCAATCATAGGGGCCAACCATGCTTTGATGTTGCCAAACGCTTGAGCTGTATCATATCTTCAACGTCATTTTGGTATCTAGAATTTCATTTATCTCTATCTCACTATACAGGACTTGCAAACCCAAACCTCCACAACATCAAATGGTTTTAGAATAACCTTTACCCTTCTTCTGCTCTTTGGATATGGCCTTACCATAGTCCTCATAAAACACTCTGACTAGGCTTTGAATATATAGATCTAGAGATGTAGTAAATATGTCATGACCCAAGCCTGGGTCCTAGATGTGACACGATGAATGAGAAGTCCAAAGACAACCCAAACAAGCCTTTTGATTGTAACATGCACACATCCTTGGTTGGGAAGCAAAATTAAGCAAAACAAGAGTCAATTAATGAAAAGGGAAAGTGGGACTAAGTGAAGTCTTTGATAATCATAAAAACATAAAAAGAGTCAAGTTCATAGCATAGACAAAACATAGTTTCCAATAACACCTCAAACTTAGAATGGAGCGGGGGAAAAGACACTTTCTGTGCTCACCCTGATGATAACAAGTGTTCAACATAAAGAAGTCTCAACATAGCAAGAGTAACTAAGATATTGTCCTCGGAGTTGAGGACTCACCAAAGCTTTCTTTGAAGTACCGAGCTAGCTATATGGAGGATAATGATCAAAAGGAGCTCCGTCCCTACATGGTAATATTATGTAGGCATAGAGTATGCATTAGTACATTTAAATGTACTAAGTATGTAAAAGTGATGTTGTCTAGGGTAATTGCCCTACATGGTAATATTATGTAGGCATAGAGTATGCATTAGTACATTTAAATGTACTAAGTATGTAGGGTGCATGCAACAAGACGTAAGCCAATATTTTCAAAATGCCTAACCATAAGCAATGGACATATATAGTCTCAATGTGATATGCATGATCAATGCTTATAATAAAACATGCTTGTAAAACATTCAACTTGCATAAGATATTATACATATGTGGGAAGAGACCTCAAGTGACATAGACCAAGCTGCTACAACTTAGATTATAAGGCATGACACCCTCTTGGAACAAGTGACTGGACATGACACCCCCGGAAAAGTGTGGTCTACTTGCCAAGGTAAACCAAACATGAAAACATGAACTAGATGGATCCATTGTCACAACCCAAGCCTAGGGCCTAGACGTAACACAATGAATGGGGAACTCGAAAGGACCCCAAATAAGCCTCTTACATATCATTACACATCTTTGGTCGCGGAAGCAACTAAACAACATCAAAAGATTAGAAATAAAGGCAAAGGGGCTAAGGGGAATCCTTTCATAACATAAAGATCTAGAACAATAGAATCAAGGCTCATAGCATAATTAATAACTTGTCCAACAACACCTCTAAACATAAAACTTAGGGGGGCCAAGACAAGCAACCAGGCTCACCCTCATAGTCAAAAGCATACAATAAAGGAAAGAAAGAGTCATAATACATAGTGTAAGATCAAAACATTATCCTCAGAATGGAGGACTCACCATCTAGCTTTGAAAGGATTCGTACTAGCCACATAGAGGAGGATGCTCAAGTGGGGCTCCATTTCCTACATGATAACATCATGTAGGCATATAGTATGTGTTAGTACATTTAAATGTACTAAGTATGTATGATGCAATGCAACAAGAGATAGGCAACATAGGAAAAATGCATAATCATAAGCAAAAGATAGCATAACAACAATATGATATGGGTGAATGATACTTGAAGTAAAACATGCTTATATAGAACATGTGACATGTGAAGTAGGTGACCATCATTAGATAACCAACCTACTACCTCCTTGGTAAGGAAATTGAGGTATATACCCCCCAATGTGGTAGCATGGGCCTACCACCCTCCGAGCTAGGCGATTGAGGTATATACACCTCAACATGTTAGCACAGGCCTACCACCCCCCAAGCTAGGCAATTGATCAAATTTCATCCTAGATATATTTACATGAAAACAACACATACATACCTTCCTTTTATCATCATAGAGTCATTCATACCATAGGTCATGCATTGAATCATTCACAGCTCAAGAATCCAAAATCAGACATTTTATCAAACACTTGGCGGGTGTGTAATGCTAGTGTAAGATCATGCAAAACAAGAGTAAAATTATGCAAGAAAATTCAATGTAAAACCAGCCACCAATACTAGGTAATACCCTCAAGTAAGATATATTGAAACCCCACATCAAATCACATAATGGACCTTAGATTCATAGCTCAAAACATACTTAGATAATCACAAGTTTATGAAACCCAGTATAGTTTTATAGTCAAATTCATAATATGTAATACCCATAAGTAAATCAACTTAGAATCATACAATTAAGGTAAAAAAAGAGTTAGGCACCAAGGGTGAAAGGACCCATTGGTTGAAACCCACATACCTTAGACCCTGAATTTCTTGGAATTGAGTTGGGAAAGAATGGAAGCTTGGAAGTGGGTCTTGGAATCCAAAACTTGTTCTTGAGTTTCCTTGAATTTGTGTTGGGGACTTGGTGGAGGCTCTTAAGAGAATTTGAGAGTGTATTTCAGATGAGAGTAATGAGTTTGATCTTTTAGAATGGGGTTTAGGTCTTTTGGGGAGGTTAAGATAGCATTGAAAGTCTGAAAAGGTCATTAGAATAATTAAAATTTACGAAAATGTCATTAGTAAACAGATGAAAAAATTGGCAAAGTGTTGGCACTCCATGGGTTGTGTGGAGTGACCGTGAGACAAGACTTAGCCTTAGAATTGCAATTGGAACACTTGAGAAAAAGTTAGCGTCGACGTCACTTTGACGGGCCACTTTCACGGGTCGTGTGATGTTACATAGTCCGTCTAGTGGTCCGTCCAACTAAATTTAGAAAAAATGTTGCAGACCACCCCACACCCCAAGTTGACGGCTCTTCTGACCTTCCACGGCCTGTCAAAGGTGCCCGTGGCACCACACTTAGCCAAAACTCCTCTCTTGCTCACTCTTCTTCACTTGCCCTTACTCCACGACCAGCCACACGGCCCATGCCACTGGCCATGACATATGCCTTAGGCCAAAAAAGGCCTTGTCCAGTTCAAGGCTGGCTAAACAGCCTGTCAAACACCTCACTGCCCATCAAGGAGCCCGTGTGATATCACTGCACGGGAGTGTCTCATGAAAACGGTCATAACTCCTTCATCCGAATGTGAAATGAGGTGAAACCAAGTGCGTTGGAAAGCTAACACAAAGGGATTTCATTTGAAAAGTGGTGGTCCATCCAGTTCCATGTATGGTAAGAGTTATACTCATTTAAAGTTGACCCTAACATGAACCAAAACCCAAAACTCAACTCATAGGGAAGTCTTGAACTCGTCTAAGTACTAGAAGTCTCCCATGACCCTAATACACTCCCCACCTACACAAATGAAGCTTGATATATGGATACATAAGAGCATGAAGTTATGGGGTGTCACAATATCTCCCCCTTGAGAACATTCATCCCCGAATGTCAAAGAAACATACAAAAGGAAGGTAATCATGAAGATTTTGGCCCAACATGGATGCAACAAATACACTTAAGCATTAATTTCAAAATAGTCTCAACATGAACATCAAAAATCACCATAAAACTTATTAATATAAACACGAAATGCATGATATGAGGGCCAAAACATAATACATAAAATCACAAAAGGGAACTTAATTAGTACCTTAGGCTTGAGTAGAATGGAAAAGATAGGGAGATCTCTTTTGCATGTCCACCTTGGCCTCCCATGTAGCACTTCAACTTGTTTATTCCTCCAAAGAACCTTGACGGAAGCTACTTCCTTGTTCCTCAACCTCTTCACTTGCCTATCCAAGATTTCTGCTGGAGCCTCCTCATAAGTCAAATTGTCTTCAACAACTCCAACAACATCAAGAGGCACAATAACACTTGGGTCACCCACACACTTCCTCAACATAGATATATGGAAGACCGAATGAACCTACTCTATTACACTAGGTAAATCCAACTCGTAGGCCACCTTACCAATCCTTCTAATCAACCTATAAGGAGCCATCTATTTCACTAGGCAACTCCAACTCATAAGCTACCTTGTAAATCTTTCTCAACACCCTATAAGGACCCACAAATTTAGGGCTCAACTTACTATCTTTACCAAAATAGACAACACCCTTCATGGGTGAGACCTTCAAATAGACCCAATCACAAACTTTGAATTCAAGATCCCTTCTTCTCACATCGTTATGGGACTTTTGTCGACTTTGGGCAGTTTTTAATCTTTCTCTAATCACCCTCACCTTCTCCATGGCCTCCACAACCAAATACAGACCTAACAAGGCCATCTTCCCCACCTCCAACCGTCCAACTCGAACCTACAACGCCTTCTATATAGAGCCTCAAAAGGAGCATACACTTGCATGATAGCTATTATTATAAGCAAACTCAATTAATTGAAGATGATCATCCTAACTACCCTTAAACTCTAATACACAAGCCCTAAGCATGTCCTTAAGAGTTTGGATAATTCTTTTGGCTTCGCCATCAGTTTGATGGGGAAAGGTCATATTAAGCTTAACCTTGGTACCGAGACCCATTTGGAAGGACCTCCAAAAGTGTGAAGTGAATTGAGCACCATGATCTGATATGATAGACAAGGGTACCCCATATCATCTAACCAACATGTGAATGTACAACTTAGCATAATCTTCAGCACCATAAGTAATTTTAACCGATAGAAAATGAACCAAATTTTTTCATCCTATCAACCACAACCCAAATAGAATCAAAATTGAGAGTGGTTATGGGGTTAAAGTGCTTGCTTTAGGTGTGGGTAGACATGTCACAAACTTGCTGATTGCCCAAAGGCATCGAAGAAGAATCAAATTGGCCAAGGTAATCAAGTCCAACCAAGAGCTCGACCAAGTGGTGTCCCTAGGAACAACAGGTTCTATGTTTTGCATGCTTGATAGGAAGTGGAGGAAGCTCCAGATATTTTGACTAGTATGTTGAAAGTCTTTGATTTTATTGTTTGTACTTTGCTTGATCTGGGTACCAATTTATCTTTTGTAACACCTCTGTTAGCTAGTAAGTTTTGTTTGAGTCCTGAAATCTTGAGGGAGCCTTTTTTAGTCAATACTCCCATAGATGAATCTATTGTCGCTCATAGGGTTTATCAGGGTTGTCCTGTCTCTATTTTGCATAAAAATTTCCCATGTGATCTTGTGGAGCTTGAGCTGTTTGATTTTGATTTTATTCTCGGGATGGATTGGTTGCATGCTTCATATGCCTTTATATATTGTAAAACTCGGAAGGTCAAGTTCTACTACAATATATATGTCTAGATGCAAATGTGATCTTCTGCATAGCTCCAAAAATTTATCTTCAATGACCATCCTCGTGCATCACCTCGGGTTCTTGAATGGAAGGGTAGTGACTTCGCTACCAAAGATCGATTTATTTTCTACCTTAAGGCCTGGAAGATGATTTTTAAGGGGTGTATTTATCATATGGTGAGGGTCAAAGATGTGGACTCTGAGTTAGCTACTCTTGAATTAGTTCTGGTGATGAATAAGTTTTCAAATATATTTCCCAAAGATTTTCCTATATTCCTCCTAGAAGGGAAGTGGACTATGACATAGATCTTCTCCCGGATACTCGACCTATCTTTATTCCTCATATCATATGGCACCAGCTGAGTCAAAGGAGTTGAAAGATTAATTGAAGGATTTGTTGGAGAAAGTCTTAATTATGCCAAGTATATCTCCATGGGGTGCTCCGGTGTTATTTGTAAGAAAGAAAGATGGATCTCTTTGAATATTCATTGATTATAGGCAATTGAATAAGGTAACCATCAAAAATAAGTATCTGCTACCAAGGATTGATGACTTGTTTGATAAAATTTAAGGAGATATCCATTTCTCAAGGATTAACCTCTGTTCCGATTATTATCGGTTGAAGGTTAGGGAGTGTGATATTCCCAAGATGGTATTTTGAACTAGGTATGGGGAATTTTGATTTTGTGGTGATGTCGTTTGGTTTCACTAATGTTCCAACCATGTTTATAGATCTTATAAATCAGGTTGTTCAAGCCATACCTTGATAGTTTTGTGGTTGTCTTCATCGATGACATCCTTATTTATTCCCGAAGTGAGGGAGGGCATACCGATCATTTGAGGATGGTTCTTTAAACTTTGATGGAGAAGATGTTATATGCTAAGTTTAGTAAATATGAGTTTTTGTTATGTGAGGTAGCTTTTCTTAGTCATGTATTGTACAGTGATGGTATTAAGGTTGATCCGAAGAAGACTGAGGTCATGAAGAATTAGCCTAGACTATTGACTCCTTCAGATATTTAAAGTTTTCTTGGGTTGGGTAGTTATCACAAAAAGTTTATTTAAGGTTTCTCCTCTATTGCATCTCCATTGACCAAGTTGAGTCAAAAGAATGTCAGGTTTGTGTGGTCAGATGAATGTGAGAAGAGTTTTTAGACTTTGAAGGATCGTCTTACATCCGCTCGTGTTTTGACTCTACCAGATGGCTTTGATGGGTTTATTATGTACTGTGATGCTTCTTAGATTGGGTTGGGGTGTGTGCTTATGCAACATGGTAAAGGTTATAACTTATGCATCAAGGAAATTGAAGGTGCATGAGCATAATTACCCGACTCATAATCTTGAGTTAGCAGCGGTGTTGTTTGCATTAAAGATTTGGAGACATTACTTATATGAGTTCAAGTTGATGTTTTCACTGATCATAAAAGTTTGCAATATGTGTTCACTCAAAGGGATCTTAACTTGAGATAAAGGAGATGGTTGGAACTCTCACTACTAGAAATTTGGCCTACTATAACGGTTCATTAACTGTTGCAATAGGTTGTTATTTCGTTGCAGTAGATGTGTGGCAACCCCTATGGGAGCATGCCACTTCTGTAGGGCTTACATAATACTTGCTAAAATATTAAGAGTTTAACATGCAACATATTAATCATGATTTAATAATTAATCCAAAATAGTTATAGGTACGGGATTTTATCCTAGAGGTAGTTCAGTTGATTTGCGGTTCCAGTTTATAGCGTGAGCAACTTCCAAAATAATTTAAACTAATATCTTACGAGATTTTTATATACTTCCCATACAATTATAGTACAAGCTGAAAATTATTACCGATGTTAAAATACAAAGACATAAAATTTCCTAGTTTCCATTTCATAAAATCACCTTAAAATAATGGGTAATTAATATAAAAAAGAGCTTGCCGGCTCCAATTTAACTAAACAAGCCAAAATTTTAAGTTACATACCATGGTTTCATAATTTACACTAGCCTTTCAAATTTATACATACATATGCAAAAGGAGAATCATGTATATGTCTCAAAACTACTACAATATATATGTCTAGATGCAAATGTGATCTTCTGCATAGCTCCAAAAATTTATCTTCAATGACCATCCTCGTGCATCACCTCGGATATTTCCTACGATAGAAACAATTGTCTCTAAGCTGGAAGCTTATGGTATAAAAGCTAAAAGATGAAACCTTTAGGTTTCTCAATTTACCTTTCTCAAGTCAAGGCAACACAAATACAATATAATAAGTAGACCAAGTGAACTAATAGATCAATTGTATCAAGTATGATATTTAAAGGTCTAAGTGTCAAACGTTCCTAGAAGCATCTTTATAAGATAGTCAAATAATAATCTCGCCCAATACATATGTCATACCTTCACACCAAAAATAATATAGTATCAAGAAGGGTTAAGGCCCTGTATCAAAATGGGCTAAAACCCAATAATCAAGAGAACCAAGAACCATATTAGAGCGGCTTTCTAGTTCTTGCTAAAAATAGACCGCTTCCATACTTAGAATGAACCAAAACTTATAGTCAATATGGAGATTAATCCAAAGAAGAGGCATGCCGATAGTGACATAGTCATAATCACAAGAAGGACAAAGTCCACAAGGATGTCAAGTGATCAGGCAATTTGTACAAATGAACGAATTAAGCGAGTTCCTTGCAAGTTTCAAAATATATCAACACAACCAGATAAAATAACAAGAACATAGCTTAGAAAGCAAGATAACATTCAAATGTAATAGCAGGTAGCAAAAACACAAAAATAAGTTTTTACACGAACCTGAACTTTTTGCACGCAACCGACCCTACCGAGTTCAAGTCATTGATCAATACGACATCAGTTTCTTCAATCAATTTCCTTAATATTGTACAAGAGTGTAAGCCTCTTAATACTCATTCAAATGCTCATTTAATATTTAGCACTTTCAGCAGGTAAAAACAAACAAGATAGATACCAAAAGTGAGCCCCATTTGTGTAAATCACACCCTTCTGGGTAGCTTGACTGCCTTGCATTGCAACTCGATTTTGAATTGGTAAATAGAAAAACTAGGCTTTTCGTTCTACATGAAAATATAGGTATATGAATATAGGCCACAAAGAATCAAGAATCACTTCAAAATACCCTTTGTACAAGAATTTATAATCAAAACACTAACAGCACGCCCCCAGGGATTCCTCTGTCAAAAATCTGGATAAAACTTGTCCTAAATTACGTTCACTATTTTTGATCCATAACTACCAAATTAGGTTCCAACATAAGCATAAGAGTTGTAGCTACATGTCTTTCGGTTGCAAGTAACTTATAATAATCACAAAATATAGCTCACACATCAAGATATGATTAAAATACTAACAACAGTACATAAAAGGCTACTCAGATAGAAAAACTTGCCAGGACTTTCACTATGATTTATTCCATTTTTCACTACCATACAAGAAAATTCGAAATTTAACATGAACATAAAGGTTGTAGATATGTGAATTAGCTTTCACAAACATATTTACCACTAAAAACTCAGCTATATACCATGAGATGTTCCACAATTACTAAGCATTGCATAATTTCAAGACAAGATTTAGCTACTTACCAAAGGGTAAGGGTTTCTTGATTTTTGCTCAAAGGAATTGATTATTTTTGTGAAATTGTCAATTATACAGCTACGAGAGAGCTTATAAGGTGTTATAAGGTCTTGAAACTGACTTAACTTAGGGTAAATATATATTACATTAAAAGTAAATTTAAAAAAAGGGTTGCCCAAAAGGTGGCTACCCAAATTTCCATTTTTCATTCCTTATTTGTTTCCTCACACATTAATACTTATTATTAAGTCTTGTGTAAAATATATAATTGCATAAAAGTAAATAAATTGCACTAATACAAACCCCTCCCTCATTTCTTTCTAGATTTAAGAAAATTGATTTCTCTAACGACACAAATTCAAGTCAATGAGTTGTGAAGTAGGGGTTGATTTTATCTCAAGGGAATACCTTTTTGAAATTCAATACATTATTTATAATAAGGAAATTACAACTCTCTTCCCTTTAAGAAAATTTTTCTCAAAATTTACCTTACTCTAGTCTCAGAATAAGTCCGGATAATGGGTCCTTATATCTTCTTCTCTCTCCCAAGTGGCTTCTTCTCCAGAATGGTTCCTCCAAAGTACCTTTACTAAGGGAATTTCTTGTTTCTGAGTTCCTTTATTCCCTGAGCTTGAATATCAACGGGTTCCTTATCATACGTTAAGTCTTGATTAACCTCAATAGATTCAATTGGTAGGATATGAGAGGGGTCAGAACGATATCTTCTGAGCATAGACACATGGAAGACATTATGGATATTGTCCAAATCAGGTGGTAATGCTTATTTATATGCAACTAGTCCCATTCTTTTAAGTACCTCATAGGGTTCGATAAATCGGTAACTAAGTTTTCCTTTTCGGCCAACTCTCATAATCTTCTTCCATGGAGATACCTTTAAGAAAGCCTTATAACCAACTTGATACTTGATATCATGCCTTTTAAGATCATCCCATGATTTTTTCCTATTCAAAGTGATCTTCAGACGATCCTTGATGACCTTTACCTTGTCTACTATTTGTTACACAATTTCAGGACCAGTAAGTTTTCTTTCACCAACTTCACTCCAATAAAGAGGAGTCCAATATTTTCTTCCATATAAGGCTTCATAAGGAGGCATTCCAATACTCAATTTGGTAGATATTATTATAAGCAAATTCTATTAAAGACAAATATTTGTCCTAACTACCCTCAAACTCCATGATGCTCTAAAATTTGTATCACTCTTCTGACTAACCATCTATCTGAGGATGAAATGAGGTGATAAATTTTCAATTGGTACCCAAGGCTTTTTGCAAGCTAGACCAAAATCTAGATGTAAACCTTAGGTCTCTATTTGAGATGATAGAGATAAGGATTACATATAGACTTTCATGACTGTATAGTTCTCCTAACCACTTGAGTGAATAATCCATCCTGATTGCTAAGAAATGAGCACTCTAAATTTATCTATCCAATATCACCAATATTGCATCATGGTTCTTTTGAGTGCGAGGAAGTCCAGAAACAAAGTCCATTATGTTTCTCTCCCATTTTCATTCTGGCATCAACAAAGGTTGGAGTAGTCCAACTGAAACTTGGTGTTCTGCTTTTACTTGTTGACAAACTGATGTTGCCCAAGTTACACCGCCTTTTTAGAGGATAAAGCGGTCGCTGTCAAGAAATAGTACCTAAGAAAGGTTAGGAACGAACCCACAGGGAATACATAGACTCAAGACAAATTTACCAAAATGCAACCGGAGTAATTAACCACCTTAATTCACCAAAGGGGGGTTTTGCAATTAGCTATAACAAAGTAAAATGAACTAACTATCACGAGAGAAAATCAACAATAGGGAGCAACTAGTGTATTGTATTTCTCATGATTCCCCAACTCAGTATCACCGGATAACCTAATTCTTGCCTAGTGTATAGCACATAGGACGATTATTTAAGTTCACCAAGCTCTATAGATAAAGGTAAGAGATAAATTTTACTATGCGACTTGGCCTATCTCCATTGTGTGCATTACTTACCATTACCTATTAGTCCCAATACAGCCTCCCATTGGCCCAGTTTAGTTGATTAGCTGAGAACACATCAATCAAATCCTGTTAATTAATCTCATTTTCTATTCATTACTACCTTGGTCTAGTCAGTAACACTAGGTTGTTTCTAATCTTGTCCACCACTAGAAAAGATGCAAAACAAAGAGAGTTAATTAATACATGCATATACACCTTCAAAGAATAATAAATTATCTAGTTTTACCTTGTTAGTTCTTCATGGTTCCCACAACCCTAGTTATGGATTTAGCTACTCATGTTATGTATAGATGAAGAAATTATAAATTAAGAAGGAATTATTCAACACTTACACAATTGAATTAAGATCAAGCGAATCCAAAGTCAATGGGAATCACAAGATTGAAGATTGAATTGAAGCACAAGTGTTCTCAAAGACTCTCTCACAATATTTTCTGCCAAAGTATTGAATTCTCTGAGTACAAATCCTAAAACTACTAATAAGTGATGTCTCTCCCTAAGAATGACCTAAAAACCCTATTTATAGTAATTACAAATAAGTCCTAAACAAACAAGGAAAATTGGTCGGCAAACTCCACAAAAGCAATATATGACCCATAAAGTCTTCTATGGCTTGTAGTCAAGGTCTAGTAATCAATTATTGAAATTTTGGCCTTCTCTTCTACGACACCCTTTTATGACTCGTAAAGTGGTTTACAACCAGTAAAAGAGGTTTCGTCTGATGAATTTCCTGCAAGTCCACTTCTTTGATCCTCAGGGCACAAAAGGTAGTCTACGATTTGTAACTTTCTGCACAACTCATATGTATGTCTCATAGACTTTAACTTCAATAATTTCCCCTCACTGGAATTTCTCACGAAACACCTTTACAACTCGTAGCATGCTCTTCGACTCGTATAAGGTCTCATATAATAGAAAAAACCAACAACTTCTGTAACTTCTTTTGAAATTATGGCAAACCTGTAATCCTACAAATCTAAACATAAAAACACATAAAACCCATAAATATCACATTGAGAACAAACAAAATCCTATGTTTTAAGTATCAAAAGTGTTGTATTTTTGTAGCACATAAAGTAGACTTTAACATAAGCAATTTGCTCCACACAGGAATTTCTCACGAAACACCTTTATGACTTATAACATGCTCTATGACTCGTATAAGGTCTCGTATAACAGCAAAAACTAACAATTGCTGCAATTTTTCCCCAATTCATGGCCAACCTGTAATCCTGTAAATCGAAACACATAAACACATAAAACCCACAAATATCGCATTGAGAACACACACAAAGTGCTGAGTTTTAAGTATCAAAAGTGTTGTATTTTGGCAGCACATTAATACCCTCAACTTAAAATTATTGCTTTTCCTCAAGCAACGACTCAATCTATATAGACAATACAGTAACACACAGACCTCAACTCACTGCCATACATCCTATACATTTCAGACTCAGATACCTACACTAACTTTTCAAAACATGATTAAATAGATATTAGCAAACCAAGGCAAACTGGTGCATGTGACAACACAACTATTTCAAGTAAGGGATTATCAACAGTCTATAATCACTGAACAAATCAAATGCTAACAATGCAGTGCAAGTGCCCTTACAGAAAGAAGTCTCATATTTGACACTCAATGATGATTTCATATTTAACCTTGGGATTTTGCAAAAGCACTCACTCTCACAAAAGATATTCATGTATGATGACTAATACCATAAGCTTACCCCTATATTCATGACTCAGACCTTCAAATTACTGGACTAGAATCACTTTAGGACTTTCTAGGCTTGTAACGTTGGCTCAAGGGGCTTTGGTATGATATTTTAGGAAAATAGAGACTAAGTGACCTCATTGATATTACATTTTTCCACACTTTTGCCCCCTCCAACTCTATCATTTTCACCTTACTCTCACTTTTTCAAGCTTTTCTGGGTGCTTTCTTTTCATTTTTCAGCTTATTATCTTACTTTTACACTTTATTTTGCTTTTTAGCTCTTTCTAAGACATCTTTTATTTATCTTGCACCCTGTACATGATTTTGCTTCTTTTTCTCCTCCTTTCTAACTCACCCCCTTATTTTTGTGCTTTTAACCTTACACCAACCACCCTCAACTTAGGCTTTTAGTATATGTTAAAGTGAACAATATTTATTCTCCAAACTAGGGCCACTTTCGGTAGCCACCCTTAACTTAGGTATATTGCCTCAGTCAAGGTGCATAATGTTCAAGGAAAGACCAGGACCAATTTCAGGATTTTTACTAGATAAGGCTAGGTTAATTAGGTGTTGAGAAAGAATTGGTACATGTTAGGCTCAAACATTTAGAACAAGGGATTATCATCATTTGGTTGGTTATTTTTAGGTTAAAGTGACTATTAAGAACAAAGGCCTAAGTTCCTTTCCTAATGCATTTAATCTACAATCTAACTTAGAGTAAGAGGGCAAGTTCCCAATTTGCACAAAATACATGAATCTAGCAAATAAAGCTCACATTCACATGTCACAATATACATTATTAACAAAAAGACTCACAAATAATGCTTTCTATCTCAACTTACCCTCACTTATCAGAACAAATATTATCAAACACCTAAACATGCATGGTTACTAACTAACTACTAATCAAAAATTTTTATGGATATCATTTTTTAAAACAAAACACAAAAACATGCTATATGCCACAAGTATTGGTACCATATGCTACAAATATTATCTAAACATCCTAAATATGTCAGTTCAATAGGAAATAAATATCCACAAGGAAAAAGAACAAAAGCAAAAAATCTCCAGGATAAAAAATTTGGGTAGTTATGAACCATAAGCTATTTAGACTTCACTGAGACCCTAAACTACCCACACCCCATCGAAAAAGATTTTTATTGTCCCCAATGCACAAAATCAATCAAAAATAAATCATAAGGGTCAAAAACCATACCTGGGTAACAAAGCACCAAGGCTCATTTGGCTTGCCTCCCAAGCAACGCTTGATTTATTGTCATGACATGAAAAGCTTGAGTACTCAAACTTCCAAAAGATTCAATGCTCCCTTATCATCAAACTTTGCCTCACTTTGGCGCCTCTCAGTATTTTTTCACTCTAAAGTATTGGTGCTTGTTTGAAACGACCCCAAAAGGTGCTAAAAAATATGCCTCAAAAGTGCCTGGGATCGTAATTTCCATATATCTCAAAATCCGTGCGTGATATAAAAAATTTGACTTTATATTCTTGTTCAAGGGGTAAAATTGAGTGAGAGATTGGTCTAACCCCGATTCAAGAGCAACCATAGCAAAATTTGAAAATCCCAAAAATATGATTTCTAGTATGTATCCTCGCTACTGTGTATTTTTGTGCACTGATTTCTATCTCGGTTCAAGACTTTTGGGTCTTGGGCCTAAGTGTTCCCATACATGCAAATACCTATATTTAGCTTGATGTTCACCCTCATATCATTCATGACCTTCCCCAATACTCACTCAAATACTTACACTCATATTTCACCCTAAAACTCAAGTCCCAAAACTCATCCAGATCTAATGATTTTACTCAAGCTTCAAGTCTCCATCTCCAATTTTCATCAAGTTATTCTCCAAAGTCAAGGAATGTGGGTTTCAACCATTAAGTCTTTTCACCCATGATGCACAAGCTTCCATTTCATCTAATTTATGTGTTTTTAAGTTGATTTTACATGTGAGTCTATTACAATGAATTTGACCATGAACTATGTTGGGGTTTTGTAAAAGTGTGACTATTTTAGCATATTTTGAGCAATGAATATTGGATCTAACTTGAGATTTAATGAGGGATTTTGATGTATATTGTATGATGGTGTTACCAAGTATTGGTGGGATGATTTACTTTAAGATTTCTTGCATGATTTCACTCCTTGATTGTATGATTTTACACTAGCATTGCATACCTACCAAGTGTTTAGTAAAATGCCCGAATGATGATTCTTGAGTTGTTGAAGGCCTAATGCTCGACATATGAGATATAGGACTTTGATGATAATAGTAACATATCGTATATATGTTAATTCCATGATGAACTTCCATAGTATTGTGAGTTGACCAAGCCTAGCTTGGAGGGTTGTAGGCCTGGATAACCATATCGAGGGGTTGGTACCTTGGTTGCCTAGTACGGGGAGGGGAGGTAGTGGGCCCATATAACCACATCAAGGGGTTGGTACCTTGGTTGCCTTGTATAGGGGGTAGTAGGCTCGTATAACCATATTGAGGGGTTAGTACCTCATTAACCATATCGACGGGTTTGTACCTTGGTTGCCTAGTACGGGGGGTAGTAGGCCTGTATAACCATATTGATGGGTTGGTACCTCATTCGCCTCTCCAAGGGGTTGGTAGGCCCTGGATATTCTACCTTGATAGTCACTTGCTACTCATATATTTTATTCCATATAAGCATGGTTTATTTCAAGCATCCTTCATTCATGTCATATTATTACTACGCTATTTATTGCCCATGAATTGCATTTTGCCTATGTTGCCTATTCATTGTTGCATTACATCCTACATACTTAGTACATTCAAACATACTAACATATACTCTATGCCTACATGATGATACCATGTAGGAACTGGAACCCTGCTTGATCAACCTCCTCATCCACGTAGCTAGTATGATTGTCTCTCAAGCTAATTAGTGAGTCCTCCACTTCGGAGACATTGACATTTATTCTATGCTATGTATAAAGACTCTTTTTTCTTTTTATTATGTACTTGACTATGAGGGTGAGCCCAGTTACTTGTCATGGCCCTCACTAAGTTCTATGGTTAGAGTGATGGTGGACATGTTATGTGTAATGCTATGAGCTTTGACTCTCTCTTGACTCTTGATGTTTATGATATGAAAGTTGTCCCTTAGCCTCATTTATCCATATTTACTATCTCTTGTTGGATTTTATTGCTTTCGTAACCAAAGATGTGTAATGATATGTTAATAGGCTTGGTTAGGGTCCCTACAGGTTCCCCATGCACCGTGTCACATCTAGGCCCTAGACTTGGATCGTGACAAACTTGGTATCAGAGCACTAGGTTGTTAATGGTCCTCGACATCCAACACATCATGTTGATTAGAGTCTAATTCATGGTTGTGTTGTGCACCACAATTATGAGTAGGAATGGTCCTAGACATCCAACACACCACATCGATTAAAGTCTTATTCATGGTTGTGTTGTGCACCATAACTATGAGTAAGAGGCTATAAGACATTTTAGGAAATATTTCCCTTCTTCATGTTCTAAGTCGTGCTATAGAGTTGAAATAAGGTTTTCCCCCCTAATGATTGTTCTTTGCTATGCTAGATCATGCCTAACATAAGAGGAAGATGAGCTCGCACACCCGAGGTACAACCGGCTCATGGTGAGCTTCGGGATAGGCTCACTTTGCTTGCATAAGTTATGGCTAATCGAACCAATCAAGGGGCCCAAGCCCCTCATTCTCCTACACCGGTATCTTGGGTAGAGACTTCATTGGGATGAATCCCCAAGAATTCTATGGGTCAAAAGTGAATGAGGACCCTCAAGAGTTCATTGATGAGGTCTACAAGGTTTTGGCTATTACGGGTGCTAGACCGGAGGAGAAGGAAGAGTTGAAGGCATACCAACTCAAGGGGTGGCACAAATATGGTACAATAATGGAACGGGTGCTAGATCGGAGGAGAAGGAAGAGTTGAAGGCATACCAACTCAAGGGGTGGCACAAATATGGTACAATAATGGAAGGAGGAGAAGGGAATCAACAATTTGGTGCTTTGGGAGGACTTCATGGCGGCTTTTCTTGATCGGTTTTTCCCTCTTGAGCTTACGGAAGCCAAATTGGTGGAATTTATGAATTTGATACGAGGGTGTATGAGTGAGAGGGAGTATTCCCTCAAGTTCAACCAACTTTCAAAATATGCTCTACACTTGGTGGCTAACTCAAGGTCTAGAATGAATAAATTTGTGATGGGTGTTTCAGACTTTGGGAGTCTGGAGTGTCGGTCTACTATGTTGATTAGTGATATGGATTTGTCCCGTTTGATGACCTATGCTGAGCAAATGGAGGAAAAGATGAGGAAAAGGAGGAGTAATAAGGCCAAGAGGGCCTATTTTGAGGGAAAGTTCTAAGGTCGCAAAGGTGGCCGATTCCATCAAGGCCAAGGATCTTTTTATGCTCCCTATAGGAGGTTTGCTAATAACATCCCAAGGGCCTATGGTGATAGTGGTGTGGGTCCTATTGATGTGTGTCCGAAGTATGGTAAGGGTCATGGTGGTTCATGCTTGAGGAATACCAGTGCTTGTTATGTTTGTGGAGAGATGGACATAAGGTAATAGATTGCCCTTGAAATCGCAACAAGGGTAAGGATGTTCGTCCTCAAGGCCGGGGTGCCAATGTGGTTCCTTTGGGGAGAGGTTGTCAATAAGGTGGTTCTCCAAGGCATAATCGGTTTTATGCTTTACATGGGAGGCAAGGGGTGATAAGGTTCCCATTGTCGTCACTGGTGTGTTAAAAGTCTTTGATTTTGATGTGTATGCATTGATTGATCTGAGTGCCACTCTTTCTTTTGTTGCCAAAAAGTTTCATGTAGAGCCTGAATTTTTGTGTTAGTCATATGAGGTGTCTACTCCTATTGGTACATCTATTATTGCTAGAAAGGTCTATAGAAATTGTCCCATTTGCATCTTGTATAAAATATTGCCTTATGATCTTGTTGAGTTGGATATGGTTGATTTTGCTATCATTCTTGGGATGGACTAGTTGCATGCATACTATGCCTCTATTGATTTTAGAACCCATAGGGTCAAACTCGAATTCTCAAATGAATCTGTTCTTGAGTGGGAGAGTCACGATGTGGCGATCAAGGGTAGATTCATCTCTTGCATTAAAACCCGTAAGTTGATCTCTAAGGGGTGTCTTTATCATCTTGTGAAGGTTAGGGATGTGAAATCTAAAGTCCTTCCCATAGAGTTGGTTCCAGTGGTAAATGAGTTTCTTGATGTCTTTTTAAATGACCTTCCCGGTGTTCCTCCTGAAAGGGAAATAGATTTTGATATAGACCACCTCCCCAATACTCAACCCATTTCTATCTCTTCTTACTGTATGGCCCCAGCGAAGTTAAAGGAGTTGAATGAGCAATTGAGGGACTTGTTAGAGAAGGATTTTATTAGGCCAAGCCAATCCCCTTAGGGTTCATCGGTGTTGTTTGTGAAGAAGAAGGATGGGTCTCTTAGAATGTCTATTGACTACCGGTAACTTAATAGGGTCACCATCAAGAATAAGTATCCTCTTCCAAGGATTGATGATTTGTTTGACCAATTTCAAGGGGCTAGCTACTTTGCTAAGATTGATCTTCGGTCCGGGTATCATCAAGTGAATATGAGGAAATGTTATATTCCTAAGACGGCCTTCTAGACTAGGTATGGGCATTTTGAGTTTGTTTTGATGTCATTTGGGTTAAACAATGCACGAACTATCTTCATAGATCTTATGAATAGGGTCTTTAACCCCTACCTTGATTCGTTTGTTGTGGTCTTCATTGATGATATTTTGATCGATTCTCATAGTGAGGAGGCGCATGTGACTCATTTGAGGATAGTGTTGCAAAGATTGAGGGAGGAGAAGTTGTATGCCAAATATGAAAAGTGTTAATTTTGATTAAAAGAGGTTACCTTTCTAAGTCATGTGGTGTCGGGGGATGCTATTAAGGTGGATCCTTAAAAGACAGATGTGATTAGAAATTGGCCTAGACCATTGACCCCATCGGATATTAGGAGCTTCTTGGTCTTAGCGAGTTACTATCAGAGGTTTGTGAATGGGTTCTCTTCTATTTATACTCCTATGACTAAGTTGATTCAAAAGAAAGCTAAATTTGTGTAGATCGATAAGTATGAAAATAGTTTCCAAACATTGAAAGATGAACTTGTGTCTGCTCCTATGTTTTCAATATCGAAAGGACTAGAAGGATTTGTTGTGTATTATGATGCTTTTAGGTTTGGTTTAGGTTGTGTCTTGATGCAAAATGGGAAGGTGACAGCCTATGCTTCTAGGCAACTCAAAGTGCATGAAAAAAACTATCCTACCCATGATCTTGAACTAGCAGCCATGGTATTTACATTAAAGATGTGGTGTCATTATTTTTATGGAGTGCATGTTAATGTGTTTACCGATCATAAGAGTCTCCAATATATGTTCACTTAAAAAGATCTCAACTTAAGGCAAATAAGGTAGTTAGAACTTCTTACGGAATATGATATGAGTGTGCATTATCATCCCGATAAGGCTAATATTATGGCAGATGTATTCTTGATTAGGCTCATGGTTCTTCTTACTCTATTCCCCCCGGGTCTACTAAGATGTATAGAGATTTGAGGGAGGTATATTGGTGGGGAGGTATGAAGAAAGACATTGCTAAATTTATTTCCGGTTGATATGGTTGCCAACAAGTCAAAGCGGAGCATCAAAGGCCAGGTCGCCTAGCCTAAGACATAGAGATTCCTACTTGGAAGTGGAAAGTGATTAATATGAATTTTGTGGTTGGGTTTGCCCAAGACTAGAAAGGGTTTTAATTCTATTTGGGTTGTGGTTGATTGATAATAAAATCGACTTACTTTCTATCGGTTAAGACTACATATGGGGCTGAAGATTATGCTAGGTAGTACATTCATGACTTGGTGAGGTTGTATGGGGTTCCTTTGTCCACATATCGGACCATGGTGCTCAATTTACTTCATATTTTTGGAAGTCTTTCCAAAGGGGCCTTCGTACAAGAGTTAAACTTAGTACGGCCTTCCACCCTTAAATGGATGGCCAAGCCGAAAGAACTATCCAAACTCTTGAGGATATGATTAGGGCTTGTATTTTGGAGTTCAAGGGTAGTTGGGATGATCATCTTCCGTTGGTTGAGTTTGCTTATAACAATAGCTATCATTCTAGCATCAAAATGGCCCCTGTTGAGGCTCTCTATGGTAGACGTTGTAGATTGCTGGTTGGGTGGTTTGAAGTGGGAGAAATGGCTTTGTTGGATACGGATCTATTTATGGATGCTATGGAGAAGGTAAGGATGATTATAGAAAGGTTTAAAACATCCCAAAGTCACCAAACATCTCATGCCAACGTGAGAAGGAGGGAACTTCAGTTTAAAGTTGGTGATTGGATTTATTTGAAAGTGTCTCCCATGAAGGGTGTGGTTCATTTTGGTAAGAAGGTTAAACTAATTCCAATATTTGTGGTCCTTATAGGGTGATAAGAAGGATTGGTAAGGTGGCCTTTGAGTTGAAATTGCCTAGTGAAATAGAATTGGTTCATTCGGTCTTTCATGTGTCTATGTTGAGAAAGTGTGTAGGTGACCCTAATGCTATTGTGCCTCTTGGTGTTGTGGGGGTAGTTGATGAAACTTGACATATGAAGAGGTTCCAGTAGAGATCTTGGATAGACAAGTGAAGAGGTTGAGGAACAAGTATGTCGCTTCCGTTAAGGTCCTTTGGAGGAATCAACAAGTCTAAAGTGCTACATGGGAGGCTAAAGCGAACATACAAAAACAATATCCTTATATCTTCCATCCTACTCAAGCCTAAGGTACTAATTCAAAGTTTTCTATGTGATTTTTCATGTCTCATGTTACAGCCCCTAAGTCATTTGCATGCATTCATGTTTATATTAACAAAGTTCATGGTGATTTTACACTTATGTTGAGATTTTGAAAATGGTGTTTTAAGAGTATTGTTGCATTCTTGTTTGGGCTGATCTCTTCATGATTACTCTTCTCATATATGTTTCTTTGACATTCAGAGATAAATGTTCCCAAGGGTGAAATATTGAAACAACCCAAAAAGTGCCCGAAAATGTGCCTCAAAAGTGCCCGGGATCGTATTTCCATATATCTCAAAATCCATGTGTGATATCAAAAATCCGACTTCATATTCTTGTTCAGGAGTGAAATTGAGCGGGAAATGGGTCTAATCCCAATTTAAGAGCAACCATAGAAAAATTTGAAAATTGCAAAAATATGATTTCCAGTGTGCATCCGCGCCCCTAGCACGACGTGCCAAGGGCGTGCTACTGTGTATTTTTGTGCACTATTTTCTATCTCAGTCCAAGACTTTTGGGTCTTGGGCCTAAGTGTTACTATGCGTGAAAATACCTATATTTAGCCTTATTTAACTCTCGATTCATTCAAGACATTCCCCAATACTCATTCAAACACTTAGACTCATATTTCACCCTTCCCAAAACTCATCCGGATCTAAGGATTTCACTCAAGCTTCAAGTCTCCATCCTTTGTAAAAGTGTGACCGTTTTAACATGTTTTGAGCTATGAATCTTGGATCTAAATTGAGATTTGATTAGGGGTTTTGATTTATATTGTATGATGGTGTTACCAAATATTGGTGGGATGATTTACTTCAAGATTTCTTGCATGATTTCACTTTTTAATTGCATGGTTTTATATTAGCATTACACCGCCACCAAGTGTTTGATAAAATATCTAGATAATGATTCTTGAGTTGTTGAAGGCCTAATGCTCGGCATATGAGATATATGACTTTCTGATGATTAAAGCATGTTATATATATGTTAATTCCATGATGAACTCCCATATTGTTGTGAGTTGACCAAGCCTAGC